>SNQJ01S0010905.1:68882-108830 GCA_010110895.2 Picea sitchensis | reverse complement strand
AGAGGAAGATCCTTCTAGAAGTGAAAGCTTCTATTAGGTCTTCTTACATCCGCCTTATTCTATTTTATTGAAAGGCCTTATTAATATTGACCTTTATTACATCCGAATATATTGCTCTACCTATGTGCGGGTTAGGACCCTAACACCTTGAAAGGCCATCCTTGGGAGAATCCCCTACTTGAGGGTTTGGTCTACCCAATAGGACTCCTATGACACCCCTCCCATACTTAAACTTGGTCAATTGTATAGGGTTTTGAGAATTTTTTTAATTTGATGAGGTAGTTTTGATGGACATGTTTAGGTGCCTTGTTGATTAGATGTGATTTACGCTTGTCATGATATCTTTGACTTGAGATCTTTGGAGGGCATGCCCATTTGTTTTGTAGGACCTTGCTTGGTGGCCAGTTTTGGGAGAACAATCCTAGCTTGGGCTTCCATGGGGAAAGAATCCCATAGGATGGATACCTAGAAGACATCATGATGGACCTAAACTAGCCCCTACCACCCAAATGACTTGCCTAGGAGAGGAAAAACATCACCTCCTTGAGGGTTGACGTCATGATGGGGATAGGGTTTGGTGGTGATGGAGTTGCACATTGACACTTGGCATATTTTCACCGGATGAGGCATGGAGAAGGCTTAGCACATGATGAGGAGGCTCAAAGAGCCCCAACGACTTCCACATCTTCTCCAACAAGTTTCTCAAGTGCCAAAACGTGCTATAAAGGGGTGACATCATCTTACTTTAGGGTTTCTTTTGTGTAAAAATGAATTTTAAGATGAATTATTTAATATTTTTTTGATGCAAGGGGAAAGATAAGGGTTGTTGACCCCTTATATTATGTCTTACCCTTGCTAAGTGGACAAACTATGAGTTAGACATTTTGTATAAATAAAGATCATGTGAATCTCATTTTAACATAGCTCTCCCATGTGGAGAAGGATACTTGGTTGAAATTTTCTCTATACTTGTGCATTTTTGGTATCTCTCTCTCTTGCAAATGTTTTATGGTGTTATATTTTGGTGAATTGATGAGAATAAGTGATGTGCACCTCTTGAAGGCTTTATATTTTTCTCTTGGACGATATTTTGCATGGCGAACTAGGGTTTGACTCATTTCTTGGAGTTGGTAAGGACAAATATGCATATGCTAGTTATTTATTGCTTGTATTTGGTTATTGTTGGTAAAAAATCTAGGAGGAGTATGTTGGATACACCCTCCATCATTGCTTCATCCTTTTGTTAAGGTTATAAGTCATTTTTTGAGCAAGGGTTGCTAGGAGAAGTACACGTGTGTACACCCTCCTAGATTTACCCTAAGTTGGTTGGAATATGCCAGGGAGTAAGAGGATTTACACATCTAGGGATATTTTTGATCCAACTTGTGTGTTAAATACCCCATTCACCCAATTTCAAAGGAACTAATCTAATCGTTTATTGCATTGGAGAATAAAAATACTCGCATTGAAATACACGATTTTACAAGATATTTAATTTGTTCAAAGTGGAATCAATTACTTTCCTTAATCACTTACTTGAGCCACTAGGGAATTTTGATTGGTCAAGGATACCTTTCTGTTGTTACAAATTTATGCTACAACCATTAGGGATGCAACAAACTCTCTTTTTCAAGCTCAATTTCTCACTCTTTTACCATTGTAATTAGTTGGAAAGTTGTTATTATTAATCTACTTGATGTTGGATGTTGTTGGGCAATCGTTTGGCTGATTTCTTGTGGTAAATGTTGCTGTTGTAGAAAAACACTACTACAGCCACTTGGATGTCATAAATATACTCTGAAAACTTATCTTTACAACCATCTAAATACCACTAAAGTTGTGCTAAAGTGTTGAGAATTTATCTACATGTTTTTATGTTTCATAACTCAACTAATATTCGGTGATTTAAGTGGTTTAATATGCAATAGTTATTTGATTTCATTGCCGATATACATATTTTTTTACTACTTCTATTAGGGACAACAAGATTAACTTTCTTGTCCCCCTAACATATACTGCACATAGTTGGTTTTTATTGTGTCTTAGGCAGGTACAAACACTCTCAGCAGGTACCCAAGGACTTGGAAACCTTAAACCATTCATAGGACTCATTCTTAAGCCTTCTTCCATCTATTAACTTGACCTATAGGGGCTTCCATTTATACATCTCACTTTCCATCTCATTTCCCCCTAAGGTCACCGAGATTCCCCCCTTGAGGTGATTCTATCACCTCTAAATTGATGGGAATACCTGCCTAAGGTGACAGTGGGTAGTTGTTCTCAAATTTGTCACCATTTTGGTGGTTGGGTTGGGATTTTCCCAACCTACAACTTGTGCGATAACAATCCTAGTATCTCCTTCATTTCTTGTTAATAAGTTTCCCTTTCTTTTTGTGGATTGAATTTTGGCATGGGCTCATTTGATTTCATTATCCATTATTCCACTCCCTTTCCTTTCTTTGTCGCATCTAGTCTAATTCTCATTCCACTGCGTGTAACAACTGCTACTCTTAGTTGATCGTCACATTCTTCAACAACTATCATCTGCAAATTCTGGTTCTGATTTTGATGTTGGGTTTGATGTTGGTTATGATTCCCTCTCACCCGCCACTTTGTTATAAGTTGAGGACAATCTTTTGTCGCATGATCCAAGGTTCTACAATACATGCATGTCATGCAAGGATTTGGGCAATTTCTTTCTAAATGCCACGATTGATTGTAGTTGTAACAAATTATCAATCCTATACCTCCCTGACCAGATCCTCCATGCCCTCAACCTCTGTCGAAACCTTTATGTCCACCCTGATTAAATCCTCTTGGAGTGTTATAATATGTAATTCCTCCTTCTATTGTGACATTTTCCTCCTAAATTTTGTACGCATCTGAAGTGCGCTCTCTCATGAAGTCGAATGCATGACCGTCTTTCTCATCGTGTCCTACCAATTTGCAAAAATTACAGAATAAATTTCTTTGGGTACTCTGATTTTTCCGCTATAAGGGACAAGCAGTCGGATGATGTCCCCATGTCTTACATATCTTGTAGTACTCCACTCCTCCTGCCAATGGGTTTGGTGCTCAGGTGGCCATATATTGCGCGAAGGATGAACCCTCTTCCTTCCTATGGCCTTATGTTTTACATGTTATACACCAAATATGTTCATGCTTTTCCTTTTCCTTCGTTATATCTGATAATTGAATTCTCAGCGCAGCCAACTGTGACTGTACCTGCTCCATCTCCTATAGGAGATGCTTCCAATTTCATCATGATTTCCAAAGCTTCTAGTCGCGACGTGAAATTCTTCTGTGTTAACGGACAACGAATGTGCAACAATAGGCTTTCTATAAACCATTCTTGATGGTGCTTGTCATGAATATGAAAGGTTAACCTACCCATTACATCTTTAAATCTCTGGTCATAGTCCCACATTGTCTCTTTCTGCACTTTCTTAATTTCCTTTAGTTCTGTAATATATTGAGATTCAGATTCCATCTTTTTGAATTCCTTTAACGATGCTTGTCCTATTTCTGCCAAAGTTCTTGATTTTTCAGTTAGAATAGTTGTCTGAAACTTCATATACCACAACAGTGCAAGGCCCCTGAACGTCATGGCCAACTGCGCGATTTTTGTCACCTTGTCTTGGACTTTCTTTGCAATCCATATTGTGTTACATACAAACAAGTGTTGCTCAGGGTCCAACCATTTGTTGGTGCGTAGGGGGCATACCTAGGGTTAATCATTCAAATACCAACAAAACCCTTAGATACCGGCCCTTTCGACATCACCTGCAAAGCAGATGAAGTCTCACCCGAAGCATCTAGAGGGGCTACATGAACCAAGTTTCTGCAGTGATGAGGGGAAGTGAGACATCCTTCATGTCCTTGCTACCACTTACTCATGTGCCCAATTCTCATAGATTAATAGTTACTTTATCATTAAACATAATATATGCGCGACATTATAACATCATATGTGAGACATACATTCAACATATATCATAAAAAATTATAAATTGCAAACACATCATAACACACAGATTTACGTGGTTCACCCAACTTGGGATACATCCACAATGATTGGCTTCTTATATTATTCATTAATAACTTTCTTACAACTACACACTACACTGCAAGATATGCAACAATAACATCATCCCAAACTTGCCTATTCATTTTGCTGCAGTGCGAGTTCACTCCTCAACCATACCTCAGACTTCTTCCTTTGCTCGACTCCCTTACTCCAAAAATCACTAGGAACGTTTCCTAGGTTGAACATACTACATACACACACACCCCTCCCAAGAAACCTTTTACATATTTATACATAACAATAGGGATAAGGCTACTACAAAAGTGGACAAAGTGTCCCCCAAATCCAACGTTTTATAATCGTTTTCCGCGTTTTGCGCATTTCTCTATCGCGCATCCTTTTGTCGTGTTCTTTGACTCCTTGAAGTCTGCTCCCGCCGTGCACTCTAGTCCATCTTCTAATTTCCTTTTACCTTTTGACTTCCTTTTAGCGCAGATCCTAAAACTTATCCAAAATGCCTCTCTAACAATGGTCCCTATAAGGTGTTACAAAGGATTGGAACTATGGATCGAAAATTGGAGTTTCCCCCATCTTCACATGTACATCTAGACTTCCATGTTTCTTGCTTAAATAGGGTAATCGATGACAAGATCCCATATTAGATTATTTTATCGGAGATTAATAAAGAAGAGAAAATTATACTAGGAAAAAAAACAATCCTTGAAACAAGGATCAAGTAACTATGAAATTGAGCAATTATTGAGTACCTCATCAAGTGGAATAACCTACTAGTAGAACATATGACATGGTAAGATGAACTCTTCATGCAGAAACATCCATAGCTAATTAAGTGAAGAGGGAAACACTTGTTTGAAGAGGAGGGGCATGTAAGCCCTAGATATTGACTTATTATATTTCTATTGTTATATTAATGTTGTTCTTATTGGTCAGTTAGGCCATTTAATTGTAATTGTACCCTTTGTCTCCTATATATACTAAGGAGACCTAGTTTTAGTGAACATATCATCTTGTACATTTGTTATATTATATAAGGAGGTTTCACCCTTTAAGAGGCTTCTCATTCATTCTTATCTCTTATTCTCAAGGCATGGATTTACTTCTCTTTCTCTTTCTATTTGGGTGTTTTGGAGCATAACACAATGTACATAAGATGTGACCATGGATCACCACTCCTAGATAGATAAAAGAGATGACTTACACAATAACTCCTTCAAGAATATGAAAACCTTCTCCAAATACCCCAATACATAAAACTGAGTTTTATGTATTGGGGTAACAAATAGAACTGATTCTTCACCCATATTTATTGTCTAGACTTGGAAGCATTTAATACACTCTTCAACCTTGTACTGTCTTGTACTGTAAATTACGACATTGATTTCTCATAGTGGCTAATGGTCATTTCTATGTTTACTTCCCTGTGATAAATGAGTAAGTAAATCATAGATATGATTATAACATCTATAGCGTGTTGGGAAGATAAACAACCTCACCTTAACTTCCAACCTCCAAGGTTGTCTTTCTCTTTCTCTCTTTGGTATTCTATTTCTCCATATTTGAGCTCAAAGTACTCACTTTTTCAACATAATAACCTAAGTAATGAAATGTGAAGGTAACATTTATTCCTTCAAAAATAATTTGGATTGAAACAAAGATTGTGAATTTTGATGTAGTGATCCAACGGTTCAATGAGAACTTGATCAACAACAACTTCCGTTAAAATTCAAAATAACATATTACAATTGTTATAGAGAGATCAATACATTGACTAATTATATTCTCCCTATAGGCCCTTTGGGAGATAAGAGCATAAAGACAAAGGTTAAACCAAATGGTGATTTAACAAGGAGATTTGATGGTACAAATCTAAATAAGTATTTATATTAGTTTTCCTTTCTTTTATGTGTGTGCGCTTTAGTTTTTATTTATTTCTATTGTTTAATGATGCATTTTATAAAAAGATATTTGATATTTATGGATAAATTTATTTGTAAATCTATACATTATTGGGATCTTATAAAAAAAATATTTAATATCTAAGAATAAATTTATTTGTAAATCTACACATTATTGGGATTTTGTTCATAGAAATAGCAAGTAACTATCTTAACCTAAAATTTATTAAAAAATGAAAATAGAGATGAAATTGTCAAAAAAAAAAAAAAAATGAAAAAAAAATTGTTAATAAAATTTAATTATCTCTAAACTTTAATTTTTTTTTTTCAATTACCCTTGAATATAAAATATTTTATTTTTTTTCATTTACCCTTAAAAATGAAATACTTTATTTTTTTCACTTATCCTTGAACATGAAATACTTTTTCCATATCTACTTTGAATATTCTAAAAATGAAATACTTTATCACTTATCCTTGAACATGAAATACTTTTTCCATATCTACTTTGAATATTCTTACATCCTTCTTTTATGTTGAGACTCCAGAAACAAGTCAAAGACATAACAAATTCATACCTCTTATTCTAATCACAAGAAATTATTCTTGAATATGAAATACTTTTTCCATCTCTGCTTTGAATGTTCCTTACATCCTTTCTTTTATGTTGAGACTCTAGTAATCAAATCAAATCAAAGGCATAACAGATTCGCACCTCTTGCTGTATTCATGACCAATATATATCTTTAGTTTTAGGCATAACAAATTTAAATTTTATGTTTGTATGTAATTAATTTTATATGAAATTCGAAATATTTCAAAAAAATATTTGTGATATGCTACTCACTGCTAAATAAATAAGTAAATTAAAATTAACAAATTTAAATTTTATGTTTGTATGTAATTAATTTTATATGAAATTCGAAATATTTCAAACAAATATCTGTGATATGCTACTCACTGCTAAATAAATAAGTAAATTAAAATTAAAATTTTCAGTATTTTGTTTTACTTAATTCCCAAACACCGAGGTGTAAAAATTATATGCTTTATTATTTTTTAATAAAACATTAAGATTTGAAAATTACATCATTTATTTTTTATTCCTTATACTTCAATAAGGATCAAGTTTTTAATCAAAATGTCACCTTCTAAAACAAAATATGTTTTTCAATGAAAAGTATGAAAAACAAAAACTTAAAAAAAAAATAAAAAAAATTAGTTGATAGATAAAGAAAAAAAACAATTTTCAAGATTTTGTCTAATTATTTTATGTGTTGGTTTTTTTTGTTAGAATCCAGCCACAATTTTCTGTTGTTTAAATTGTATTTTTAAATGCAGAAATAAAATTAGCATATTAAAAAAATTTGAGAGCACTCGAAATATACAAAATTAACCACTCAAATCTACACATCCAACAATTTTTCATCAAAATTTTAGACAAATATCCCCGAAAAATATTCTAAAAAAAACAAAATATCTACAAGGCATCCAAAAATCTTTGACCACCATTAAAATCAAATACAGCAATAAATAATCCATATGGCCATAATTATTGCTTCTAACTCCCCCAACAACAACAACACTCTTCACACCAATGCTGTACGCCCGTGCTTCAAACTGCTCTGCAATTTGAAAAAGGGCAAACAGATATTGGCTGCGATTTATCAAGATATTGAATTTTCGATCAAATCCATTCCTTCCGTCCCATCGGACTTGATATAACCATCCTAAATAGAATTCCAAAGCATGTAAAACTTTACATTATACATGGATTTTAATAAAACTTTTTTTTAAAATATTATTTTATTCTAGCCATCCTAAATAGAATTCCAAATCATGTAAAATTTACATTATACATGGATCTTAATAAAACTTTATTTTTTTAAATATTATTTTATTATTTTGGATGATGATAATATTCTACTTTTCCATAAAATCTCTATTAGATTTTTATTAAATTAAGTTTGTAATTAATAAAAATTATTACAAAATTATTATTTAAATATATCACTTTTTTAAAATAAATTTTTTTAATCAACTAAATAGTTTTAGTAAGAGTTTTACTTTGTCCAAGATTTATCCACGGTGGAGAAGAAGTGTAAAATTTCTATAAACAAAAAATTTTAGATAAAAATTCAACTTCTTGTTAAATTATGATTTTTAAATTAAATTATTATTATTATTATAAAATTGAAAATAAAACAAAGATAATGTTTTATCAATAAAATTATTAATATATTTATTGAAATTTTTATCAAAAAATAATAAAACATGATAAAATTTATCTTTGATTTATATTTTTTTTTTTTTTTTTTGGGTGTAAGGTGTTTCTTCTGAGAGAACTATGTATACATAGGAGGGTACAAGGGCACACATGCGTCTCAGTTTGAATTTGTTTCTCAAGAGGACTAAATATGGATATGGAAAACCAAAGTCATGCTCTGATGAGTATGAACAATGTCAAAGTGAGATTGATCCTTCACTGTAACCTGATTGTAGATTTGGGTTATCAGAGGGCTCAATTGCAAAGTCAACAGTGGACTTTGTGGATGGGCCCTCCAATGACCCGAATCTACATTTGGGTTAAGGATGGCCAACTAAGAGTACCAAGAGCTCAAGGTTGATGTCATGTATCGAACCTCAAAGATAAGTCACATTACTACCATTTTAAGCTTTGATACCAATCTGTAATGTACCCAATTGCCTTGCTTGGCCACATTACTACAAAAATGGCTTAACATAACTTTGATACCAAATTAAACAATACATGCACACAACATGTCATACAAACTCTATGCAACTAACAACATATTAAACTCCATGAATGCAAATCATTCAACAAACACAACAACATTCGGTAAAACATTACACAATGGAATTAACATAATAAAAATAACAAAAACTTATATTTAAATAGATGAATCCAACTAGTTGCGTACAAAGGACGTTCCTCCCATCCATAAGCTTGTTGTTCATTTTCTCTCAACAACAATCCACCCTCGAGTTGAGGTTGTGAGTGCACAAGGAGGTCCGACCCTCTTGGTTGTCCACTCTCCACATTCACCAGCCCAAAAACCAAGGTTCTACTCCAACAACAATTCCAATCCATCAACTCTCTTCCCCTTCAAATTACACAAACCAAGGAATGGCATCCCCCTTCTCTACCACACAATCCCTTGGACCTTCCCACTTCCCTCATAGCTGGGGAATCCATAAATTCTCAGTCGTTTCAAGAGTGCTCATTATGGCCTTCTCAAGGCCCTTGAGACATTTCCTCAATAGGAAATGTCAATTACATGCATACAACCTCATTCTCAACATTAACTCACAACTAGCACAGACTATCACAAGAACCCATCCTAATTTTCAACATCAAACTCATCCCAACAAGTTTCCTTTCCATGGTTAGTTGCTCTTTCCATGGCTGGTTGCTCTTTCCTAGCACCCAAGTCCCCTCTTGCTGCCCAAAATCAGCATGTAAAAATTGTCCCCATTCCTACTTGAATTTCCTTCTTCTCCCATGTTTACTTGACTCTCACTCTTCCCAATAGTGATTGTACTTAGCCCATGCCGTCATTACTAGGTGAGTTGACTTCCTCACCCAACCCGTGACATGCATTCAATGATTGAGTGTCTAAAGAGTCAAAGAAGGATTATATGGTAATAACACATTAACTTAGGCGAATGACATGGGTTTCTCTTTGGACCCCCCTTTAGCCCCTTATCTTTTGGAATCATATCCCTCCATCATTACCATCCCTCTCGTATCATAGTCAATTATTATTATTATTTTTAATCATTTTAATGTACAATTTAAATAGTTCGTCACTCAGACATATTGATCAATACAGACTCTCTGACCTGAAACATGCTAGCTAACCAACCTAAATCACATTTGCATAATAACATTAAAATTCACACGGATTAAAACTAGGGATGTTACATCCCATCCCTCTGATTTTTTCACTATCCTTAGTGCACATTACCATACATGTGTACATACATATTACAATGCTAGGCTCGTTGGCCCTTAATCAATATAGACTCTTTGGCCCAAAACATATATACATTAGCAACCTGACCAAGACATATACACATAGATACTCTATCCCAAAAACCATACATAATGATTTCACAGTTTATAACTCTTACATCAATTCCAACCAACAATCTCTCATTCCCCTTAGTCTGGACAACCCAAGGAAGTGTACCACCTTCTCTGTTATGCAGTCCTTCAGGCTATACCACTCTGCTCCAAGGCTCTATTATAGACCAACGAGTAAATCTTAGAGTTGTGGTTCTAGGAACTCCAACTCCAACAACTTTCACAAATTTTCAATTCCCACAATAATTTCAACCAACAATCTCTTATTCCCTTCAACCTACACAACCTAAGGAAGTGTACCCCCTTCTATGCACATTAGTCCCTTAGGTTGTACCACTTCCCTCCAGGGCTCCAGCATAAGGTCGGACATGAATTCTCATAGCTATGTGGCTCCAAGAACTCCATTTGTGATAATGGAATCTCCACACTTTCGAATAGTTGAATATGTGCTTCCCACATTACATCCTTCAACTCCACTTGACTTCTTCTGAGCTGCAACAAGTCCATTGGAATTTACTCGTTCCATGCATTTTCCCTTGAGCTCTATTTACTTTTGTTTCTCTTCTTTCCAAGCATGTGGTTCATGTCTTCATTCTTCAACTATTCTTATACAACCATCATGAAAAACATACATGTTATAGCCATTATCATATAAAAATTAACTTTTCCATGTGAGTCCTCAACTCTGCAATGTAACATTTATTTAGGAGTAAGTTTGTAAATGTAACATCCCCAACCTCCCAGGTTGGGTCACGTCATTACAATCTCAACTTTTGTCATTGTGATATTATTTGTAGCATCCCAAGCTCACTACTAGACCATGCTACTTTAAAAAAATCCTAGTGTGTGGATACTACTTATAACGCTCCCTATTACAAGCATACCATAATAAATGTGCACAACCTTAAGGTATTGTGCCCAGACCCAAGTTGGGTCTCTCTCTATGAGTATACTTCTTTTAAAACAATTATAGCATCAAAATAAATGTCACAAATATACTACGCGCTTATCCCTTCAGAACACATATACTGTTGTGCGCGCAAATGCTCTGCACACATAATACTACTACGCGCGCAACCAATCCGATGATGCATGCAGATTCAATCACCTTTGTGCACGCAGACTACCTCGACGCGTGCTCGGTGATTCATACCTTTCCTTGGTATCTTCTAACCATACCACAAAGTTTAAATTAACATGAATACTTAATAATTGTCATGCTTATTGATACAAGCGGATCCAAGAATTCTCACAGCAGTCCAAGAGGATCTGAAACATCCACAAAGGTCCAGAATGGTTCAGAAATGATCAAAATTTGATCATCCCAAATTCTCTCGAAAACAACATCAATGTGTAGAGCTCGTCGTCAGCTTTCCAACGATGCAAATGACAAGTCAAATGGAGGTAGAACACAAAAGTTATGAGTGGTCAAATTTCAAGTCAAACCAGGAAAAAATCCAAGGTGACACGTGTCACCACTGCAAGGGTGACACATGGCACATGATCGTACAACCATATAGGTGAAATGTCATGTTTAGATGGAAACTGACTGGGAAAGTCATACAATTCAATTGTTCGTCGACACGTGGCAAGGGATAACCAATGAGAGGCTGCCATGTGGTAGCCTCCCATTCACCAATATTGGTTAGTGTTTACCAAAATTTATGGAGTCACATGGGTCGAACCCGCGACCTCCATAAACCTTAACAAATCCTCCACTACCAATGTGCCAAAAAAATGTTACTTAACCTCATGTGGTTTCATATTTATTTAACCTTGTTTAAAAATTCAAATCATGGTAAAAGGGTTGAGGGCCTAAGCCCTCGACCCTGGTTGTATACATTGCAATATAACCTTGTGTAAACTGCATGGGGGCCAACATATTATATGCCATTTTGGATATGGTTTAAAACCCTATATTATTAATATATATTGCTCTGATAACTATGACATAACCACCATATTTGTTATAACCAAAATACTATGTATAGTATTGTTGACGAGGCTCGACCTCGCGACCTACTATACAATATCCAAATGACTTAACCAATCGCGTTAAGGATATGAGTTGGTTATAAAAACTACCTAACAATTACTTAAATGCCAACTAGAAGTTTCAGAGGATGGTTAAGGGCCCGTGCCCAATTTAATGATGCATGGACTGAGGATTGTACACACATTCATTATTGTAGAGTTCTGTCTCAAAGTGCATGCCCAAGGGTACATAGGCTTTGAGGCTACACCATAAATAATGTCGAGAGGTCCCTTGACAGAATTTTAAGAACTTTATACTCATTTTTCATGATTTTTCACAAGGAATCCAATGTTGCATTCCATTTCTGCATTTGACAAACATGTAAAAAGGTCAATGTAAACCACAAGCATTTGAGTATTAATAAAGAATGTCTCTATTGAAAGTGGACCTGGAGACATAACCCAAATTGGGTGGACTCCATTATCAAGCTTGTGTATGTGAATTCAATATTGTTGTTCATTTTTGTGCTCAATTATTTGAAAGTTATTTATCATTAAGGTGTGTATGGTTAAATAAGTATTTCATGTGTAATTTCAATCAGTCAAGCGATCATTATTATTTTGAAGATCAAGTGGATGTTTATGTGTATTTAAAGTTTATCCGCATCTAAGGATTTTTCGGATCACCCACATAAGTCGCATCATATAGGAAAATGAATACACACACACACACATACATGCAGTGATTTTTCACAGAATTAACCACAACATTCAGATGCAATTTCATACAGAAAGATAAAACCATTTAAGAATTTGAACATTAGAGCACACAGTAATTAAACAAGCCTGTGGACACTTATCTTTTATGAAAAGTCACCAAATACATACAAGACTCAGATGTTCCTCCCATCCATAGAATCTGTCGCTCATAATCTTTCAACAACAAGGCACCCCTGAGTTGTGGTTTAAACTCCATAGGAAAAAAGGGTTCCTAATTCCAGGCTATGGTTTGATATTCAGAAAAAGACTTGGTCCAAGGTGCCAACTGGTACAACTAGCCTACAGTTCCTCATTCCCTATATGCTTGTCCCACCCCAGGAAGTGTGCCCCTTCTTTGCTCAACAATCCTTTGGCTGCCCCACTTCCCTTTCAGGGCTTCAACAATAGTCTGGACATGAAGTCTTAGAGCCTTGTATCTAATGCCTAGCGCACCAGGGAGAAATTCCAACGTATCTCTCACTTGGAGAGAAAATATCATAGACCTGACAACTCACTTCTTCGACACAACAAATCTCTCACCTGGAGAGAAATTCTCACGAGCCTGACAACCTACCTCTTCGACACACAGGCCTAACAACCCTCCTCTTTGAAACACGGGCTTGACAACCCGCTTCTTAGGCATAATTATCTTCCTTATATGGACACCCCCTTACACATAGGTGATGACAGTCTCAGATATAGATCGATACAATTCACAAACAAAGATGGATAGTTCATTCCCCTTCCGGTGGTAGCCAAGAATGTAGTAAAAAATGCATATCCCCCCCAAAAAAATACACTGAGGCTCAATAATGTATTTGCATGGTCATAACTAGAGACTTGTCACCTTTAGGACTAGATTTTAGCCACTTGGTGACTCATTCTCATCCCTCAGGAACTTAGGATAAATACATATCCATAAATTAAACTTTCGAAAATATTAATAAAATATTCCCTTGACTTAAGATCCCCCTTTTTCCTTCTCCGTGGATTTTAAACCGCCCGTCTCTTTTCATCTGAGTTGAGTCTGTGCACAATGATATGATTATATTAACAATCTTGAGGTGATTATATTTACAATACAGGTGCACTGGCCTTTTGCATCCAGGCTCACCAACCTCAAAACACAAGCATATATACAAAGTCTCTCTGGCCTCAAAAAATCGTGTGCTTAATTTGGTGTGCACAAAAATATGGGATGTGCACACTCTTCCTTTGGTGATCCATCCTCTCACACTTACACATGTGTGTGCTACACTATGAAATGTGTGCATTCCTTTTTTGATGCACAATCCTCACGCAATCACCAAACTATGGGATGTGCACAGAAAACTGAATCCAAGACTGGATACCAACAAATCACCATCTTATATAAATATATATACATTTGTATTTCCATTTATAGTTGGGGTTCAAACTAGGGGTATCACATTCCCCTCCCCCTTATTTATGTATTGTCACCAATACATTACATACACATATATAATAAAAAATTTCAAAATTCCTCAAAGAGATGCAGATACTCTACCCACATAGCATCCTCATGTTCCCAGGTTGCATCTTCAAGACTGTAACAGGTCGAATGGACCTTTACCAGTCCTACTGTGAAATTCTGGAGACTCTTGACTTTCTGATCCAATATGCACACTATTTGAACTCGAAAGTCTCCCACTTGCTCCACCTGAATCACATTCCAATCAATGACATGATTAGCATCAGGTACATACTTTTTAAGAAAGGAAATGTGGAATACAATATGAATACTCAAGGATGTAGGTAGAGCCAAAATATATGTGATAGGACCAATCCTCTCTAGGATTTCGAATGGCCCAAAATATCGTGCTTCTAACTTAGATATATTCCCCAACTTTAGGGACCTTCATCTTGTTTTTACTTTTAGGAACACATGGTCACCCACTTTAAATTCTCTAAAAGTTCATACTTTATCTGCGTAATTTTATTTTTTTTTGTTTTTTTTTATTTCTGTCTTGGGAAACTTTTAAATTTTGTTTTATTTTCACTATCTTCTCTTTCATTTCCTGGAGCAGATATGGCCCAACCACTACGCGGTCTACTTGGTTATCCGAATTCACAGGTGTGTTTCACCTTGTACCATAAAATTCTTCAAATGGGCTCATCTTTAAAGATGCTTTATACCCATTGTTGTAAGCAAACTCTACCAAATGCAAGTAGTCTTCCCATTTTGATGGTTTATCCATCCCATACATCCTTAGCATATATTCTATTACCTGATTTACCCTCTTTGTTTGTCCATCTGATTCTGGGTGATATGTTGTGCTAAAGTTTATACTTGTCCCAATTCCCTTGAATAATACCCTTCCAAAAATTTGAAGTGAACTTGGGATCTCTGTCAAACATAATTCCCTTAGCAACACCATGCGATTTAGAAATTTCTCTCATGTATATATCAGTAATATTAGCTACCTTGTAAGTTGACTTCAATGGAACAAAATGGGCATCTTTTACGAGCTTATCCACTACCACCATGATGGAATCATGTTTCTTGGCGGATCTGGGAAGCTTAGTTATAAAATCCATCGTTATAACATCCCACTTACACTCAAGAATGGGAAAAGGTTGTAGCAAACCAATTGGATGTATGTGCTCCACCTTGACCTTTTGGCATTCAAGGAATCTAGCAATAAAATCAACAACCTCATTTTTCATGCCTGGCCAATAGTATTGCTTCTTAACAACTGTTACTGTCTTTTGATAACCAGGGTGCCCTACATAAGGCACATTATGCAATTCCTTCAATATTATATTTTTCTACTCTGATGAGTCAGAAACATAAACTCTGTGCCTAAACATGAGAATTCCATCTTCTTTAATCTCACACTCTTCAAGTTTCTGATGCAAAATACCTTACTTTAATTTTTCTCTTAATTCCTTATAGAGTTGATCTGACTTTACAACCTTTATGATTTTGTCTCTCAAATATTTCTGGTACATGCTAATGACTATAACATGCATCTCATACAATCTCCTATTGAGTGTATCAACCACCTTATTCTCTTTTCCCTTGATATGCTTTATATCAAAGTCATACTCACCGATGAATTCTAACCAACTGTTTTTTCTAACATTTAAACTTGGTTGTCCAAACAAATATTTCAGACCACAATGGTATGTTCTCAGCGCAAATATTTTACCCATGAGATAGTGCCTCCACATCTTCAAGGCACACACTATAGTCACCAATTCTAAATCATGGGTGGCATAGAGTCTCTCATGATTTTTTAATTTTGTTGATTCATAACATATCACATGCCCATTCTGACTAAGGACTCCCCCAAGCCCTTCTTTACATGCATTTTTTCACACCATGAAGTATTCATCTATATCTACAATCCTTAGTATCACAACACTAGTCAACAAAATTTTCAAGTGTTGGAAACTCCTTTCACAATCTTGAGTCCATTCAAATCACACACCTTTCTTTTGCAGGGATGTGATTGGATGCACAATCTTTGTGAAGACATCAAGAAACATTTTGTAGTACCCTACCAGTGCCATGAAAGATCTCACTTCTGCAATATTTCTTGGTGTTGGTCATTCCTCAATGGATTTTATCTTCGTTGGGTCCACAACTATTCCCTCCTCTGAAATAATATGACCCAAATAATAAATCTTCCTCTATTAAAATGAGAACTTGCTCTACTTTACATAAAGATGATGCTCCCTCAATACCTTCAACATCATATTCAAGTGTTTCTCATGTTCTTCTTCATATTTAGAGTAAATAAGGATGTCATCCAAAAATACGACGACAAATGTATCCAAGTATTCTTTGAAAGATCCATTCATTAAACACATGAAGACAATTGGTGCATTCGACAACACAAATGGAACCAACGTGAACTCGTAATGGCCATACCGTGCTCTGAAGGAAGTCTTGCTAATGTCTTCCTCTTTTATTCTCATTTGGTGATAGATAGATCTAAGGTCAATCTTGGAAAACATCTTTACTCCCCTTAGTTGATCAAACAGGTCATCTATCATTGGAAAATGCTACTCGTTCTTTATTGTTACTTTGTTTAATGTCTGAAGTCAATGCAGAGTCTCAACGTACCATCCTTCTTCTTCACGAACAATATCAGGGCACCCCAAGGTGACACACTTGGGAGTATATACCCCTTATTCAAAATCTCTTCAAGTTACATCTGTAATTCCGTTATCTCTGGTGTACTCATCCTATAAGGAGTCTTGGATACAGGAGTTTCTCCCAACATCAAATTTATAGAGAAATTGATATCTCTTTTTGATGGAAGCCTTGGTATTTCTTTAAAGAAATCATCAAATTCTTTTAGTACTGCGCAGTATTCGACATTTGGCACTTTATCCTCGGGTGCCTCCTCCATGAGCGCTACAAATATGTGACATCCCTTCCTGTATCTTTTCTTCAATTACAAGTCTTAAATTTATCTGATAGTCATAGATCTTGGAATCCCTTGAATTGTTCTCAAATTTCATTTCTCATCTAGGGAAGCAAATGCCTTATTATAATAGTCTAGAACAACACGTTATTGGTCGAACTAATCCATACCAATGAGAAAATCATACAAGCCCAACGACATGATATTCAAATCAAATTTTGTGCACAATCCATTCATTTCCATTGGACATGCCTGGATCATCTCATTAATTTTCCTTTTTGTGCCTATAGCTAGTTGCACCAACCAAGGTTTTCCAATCTTCCTTCTTGACAATTAGAATATATACACCATTTTAGGATCTAGATAATAATGAATAGATCATAAGTCAATTAAAATATCAATGGGTTGATCATTAATCTTACCTTCCACCTCAATCATGTGTGACTGAAACTCAACTTGCTTGTTGTCTAGGGCTGCGTAAATTCTAGGTACACTTCTACCCATGTCTTCAACTGTCACAACTTGTCGTATACTATGCACAATCCTCTATTTTTCACCTCTTTGAGGGTAATATATAAGCATATGTCTTATGTCATAACCCCAACACTTCATTGGCTACTGCCTTGGCTTGGTTTCCATTTCCTAAGTCATTCTTGGCTCCTTGGAGGTTGGTTGTCTTTATGCAGTATTTCTGAAAAATGGTGGCTTAGTCCCCTTCTTCCTCTGTTCCACCTTGTTCTTCATATTATCTTCCCAAGCCTTTTGGAAAGTTGGTCTTCCCCTGTGTTGATCACAGAGAAATTTATCTCTCCTTATAGTGTCCTCCAATGTCTTGGAATCATCATATTGTATATTATCTCTAATAAATGATGGTATCCCACTTAGGTACCTTTGAATCTTCACCTGTTCATCCTTGATAAAAGACACATATTTCAACAATTCTAAAAATATCCTTTCATACTCGTCTATGGTCATTCTCCCAAGCTTGAGTTCAAAGAAATCCTTCATTTTCCTATCATAGTAGTGCTTGGTTAAATATTTCTTTTCAAAATATCGCTTGAATTCCCTCCAAGTAACATTCTTCTCATCAATGTGTTGCACTTGCACATACTGATCCCACCACATTGATGCCTTCCCCTTGAGCTGATAAATGGAAATTTCCCCTTCTTCCCATGAGGAGTAATTATATAGTTGGAAGTATTTCCTCATACCCAACATCCATGTCTCTGCATCCTCATCCTTCTTATGCTCACCATCAAAACTAGGAGGCTTGATCTTATTCATTTCTCCCTGTAGCTTGTCCACCCTAGTTCTTCTCTTATTATTTCTAACAAGATATGGGCTCGATCTACTGAATTCTCTCCCAACTTAATATCTTAGAGAGATATGGAGATGCTTGTTAGAACCTTTTTTTTTCTTCCCCCATCATGAGACCTGTGTCTTCCTGACCTACTTGTCTCTATATCCTTATCCGTATTTTTCTCAATTATGTGCAAGCTTTGTAGAAACTTAATGTTGAAGACATAATCCTCCTCCTTGGATTTCATAAGCCTATCATTATCAAATTTTTAACTTTGGACATCCTTTTGTAAACGTTTTAGGGTCTCTACCAAGTTCATGCTTTCTTCTAAGCCTTCCCTATGTCCATTGGATTTCGCACCTTCAATACCATACCAACTTACAACCTTCCCATTTATTCATCCCATCTGTAGGTTCTCTGCACACCTTCCATGCTTTTAATCTCTGCGTTGATTCTATCCTGAACTAATTGTTGTTAATTCTGTAAAAAGTGCAGTTGACAAGATTTGCTAGACTAATTAATGTGACAATTTTATGAGAGTTATGCACAATTTGTTTGAATCCTTTATTTTCTTTTTCCTTCGATGATTATAACATCCAAATTCTAGTGTGCACACCTGCACATCGCTATTTTTTCATGCATCACAACTCTATACCTCACACTAGTGGTTTTCCATGCAAAATAAACTTTGTAGTGCGCGACACCAATACTTAGAGTGCACATCTATTTTATGCTAATCTCTAGCCCATATAAGTCCAGCGTTGAACCAATTGCTACGATAGCATAATGTAACATCCCCATCCTCCCAGGTTGGGCCATGTCACTACAACCTCAACTGTTGTCGATGTGATATTCTTTGTAGCAACCCAATCTCACTACTCGACCATTCTACTTCAAAAAAATCCTATTGCATGGATACTACTTATAATGCTCCCTATTACAAGTCGACTTGAATAACTGTGTACAACCTTAAGGTACTAAGCCCAAACCCAAGTTGGGTATCACTCTATGAGTATACTTATTTTAATACAATTATAGCAATGGAATAAATGTTAGAAATATATTATGTGCTTAGCCCTTTAGAACACATACATATATAGTTGTGCATGCAAACACTTTGAACACATAATAGTACTATGCATGCAATCAATCCAATGTTGCACGCAGATTCAATCACCTTTATGTGTGTGGACTACCTCGTTTCATGCTCAGAGATTCGTACCTTGCCTTGGTATCTTATAACCATACCTCAAAGTTTAACTTAACATGAATGCTTAATAATTGTCATTCCCACACAAGTCACAATATACATGAAAAGTAACACATACACACACACACACACACACACACACACACACACACACACACACACATAGATGCAATAACATTTCACAGAATCAACGAAAAAATTCAGATGCAATTTCATACAGAAAGATAAACCCATTAAAAAATATGAACATTAGAGCACATAGTAATTAAAAAAGTCTGTGAAGGACACTTATCTTTTATGAAAAGTCACCAACTGCGTGCATGACTCAAATGTTCCTCCCAACCATAGACCCTATCACTCAGAATCTTTCAACAATAGGTCACCCCCGAGTTGGGGCTTAAACTCCACATGAAAAAAGGGTTTCTAATGCTAGAATATGGTATGATATTCAACAAAATACTTGGTCCAAGGTTCTGACTACTGCAACTAACCTATAGTCCCTCAGTCCCCACATGCATGTCCCACCCTAGTAAGTGTGCCACTTATTTTCTCAATAGTCCTTCGATTTATCCACTTCCCTTTTGGGGCTTCAACAACAGGTCAAACAAGAAGTCTCATAGCCCTGTATCTAATTCCCAATTCACTAGGGAACAATTGTAGCAAATCTCTCACATGGAGACAAATGCTCACGGGATTGACAACCCTCTTCTTCGACACAAAAAATCTCTCACCTGGAGAGAAATGATCACGATCCTAACAACCCACCTCTTCGACACACAATCCTGACAACCCACCTCTTTGACACATGGGCCTGACAACCTAGGGTTCCATTGTCCTAACAATAGCCTTCTTCCCAAGCTTTCCAGCTTCAATGGCCATTATCTCATTTATATCACGCACATACAGTCATCGTGAGATATCATTGCAACAATTTCTCTTATAAAATTTCAAATCTGTTTTATATAGGAAATTAGATTTCCCAAGCATGAGATTCCCTCTCATAATGTTTGGCTCTTGCAACTGTTGGTATCAGTGTTCCTTATGGGTTTACACCATTTCCATATTCAAGATCAATCTACCTACAATCTATTTCAACTTTCATTCATCCAAACAAAATGTCAGTATTCATGCACATTATCATTCCATTTCAACATTTGCAATCAACCCATGAAGTGATATTAGAATTATATTACTCTAAAAAATCAATTACTTCTAGTTGTTAAACATATCAAGTAGAATGAAACTATCATTTATTAATGTGCATTATTATCACACTTAATCATTACATGTGCAATCAAGCATTTCTAACAATAAACCGATGTGCCAATATAAATGGCTACATCTACTCAAAGTATCCTTGCATTGATTCCAAAATACCACATATCTATGTCATGTATTCCACCATGGTGAGTTGGAAGGTTTAGAAAACACCTCAATACAACATCCAAACATTTTCCAATTATTTGTTTGATTATTTCGATACCTCCATCTTTGACCCATACACAACACTAGGAATGCATTCCCTTAGTTCCCTTCAGTGTAAACAAAGAGGTTGCGGTCCAAATATTGATTATGAGTAGGAATACCATTAAGCATATGTATATCACTATAGCCCTTCCATGTCCAACCACATCATGGCCTCACACATGGATATCCCCATTGGCATCCATTTCTATAATAGGAGAATATCTCCTAACTGCCATGGTTAGGAACTCATAACCAATATAACATAACATGTTATTAAATTTCACATGATATTTTTCATCATCAAGTAGGATTTATATGTATTCAAGGCCCTCTACCTTTGCCACATCTAGTGGAATGTCATGCTCACAATATATATCAATTAAAATATCGAATTTTGACTAAGGGAATTCTTACCTAAATTCCCTTCAACATTATGCACCACAAGCAACCAAATGCATACCTTCGTAGATGTTATCAATTACTTGATACTACTTGATTAGTCGATATGTAGTAGAAGCTCATGAGCTCTCTTCACCACCCTCTTGATCAACATTTTACCATACTATTTTTTTCTTCAAATGAATGGTTGTTATATGTAGCTGAAACATCATCACTTTCATCCATGCTATAAAACTTTTCCAGATACTTAATCCATCATTAGTCACATTCAAATATAGAAACAACTTTATTTCATACGTATAATGACAAACTACCCTTAATCTATAAGCCATATGCATGCCTAGGAATTCTCAAATGCATGTCAATATGCACCAAGAATTCAAATCTTTTCATTCCTATTAGTTTACATACATTCTATCTTTCCTATATGAATTCCGCATCACTTTTAGTATTCTTTCCAATCCATATTTATTCCATCTTTATTTGTATTACTATGTGTTGTAGATGGCTATCCTTGAATTCATCTAGATCCACGCTGCCCCGTGTTCCCTCATTCTGCTCATATGTGCCCCATTTCTTCTTGCTTATTGCCTTCCATCCAAGTCCAACTTGGCCTTTTTACAACTCTAGCCAATATGTCCTATTGGTAGTTTCTTCCACTCAAGCAATCATGCCCCAACTTTCAGTATTTCCTAATGTTATACAAGCATTACTCCAGGTGAATATTAGCACTACAAACTAACAACCACTCATTGCTTTATTTCTCAATTGGCACTTTTAAAATAAACAAATCTTAATTATTTCATCCACTAAATTCCTTACATCTATATCTTGCTTCCATGGCGATCTATGATTTATAAATGGATTTATTTCTTTGAACACTTTCAAATATAAGTTGTTGTCTTATGGATTGTAACACTTTTCCAGGCATTCCTATGTTCTCACATAGAGATGACTCACCCATCTCATGATTCACACATCACCTCATGATATTATTTCCCTCTTTTCCAGTAATATTTGTTTCTATCAATACAAGGTGAAGGAGTCTCCGTTATCTACATGTGCCTACTAATGACATCCTTCACCTAATATTGAATTGACGTTTCATGTGAGAATCCATGTTGATATGTCTTTGCAATTCATTCAAACTCTGTACAATCCAAATATTAATTTGGCTCTACTCTTCTAAATCCCTTTATCAAATTTTCATTACCAACTTTGTAGCTCTACACTTCCCTCTACAAGCTCTTTATTATCTCAACCAACTCTAAAAGATCTACCCTTTTTCCCTATCCATTGGACCTTGGAATTATAATTTGTAATAGACCCACACAATATTTATTTTAAGACATGATCTTATTGTTAACAATATATCACACACCTGACCCCTAAGTACCTTTTTGAGGGATGGGGTATAAAATTTTCTCATTTCTCAATCATCTCGAATCCTTGTAACTAGGATTACATCGCCTTTGATTTAATGAGGTTTTTCCAATGACTATAAATTTGTCGAGATCCGATTTCTGGATCGCAAGTTATAGTCCTTCAAATTTCTATAAATATTCATTGACTAGAGTCTCTCACCACCATGTGGCATCCATGTGGCTCCTTGCCACCCGGCTCGCCACATGATCATAGCATGCAAAGACTCACCCAGCCAGAGGTTGATGCTTGTCTAGCTCTTATAGGCCTATTAATTTAATTAATCATTATCATGATAAAATCCCACTCTTTACTAGTCATTTAATCATTTATTTAATCCCTATTAGGGATAATTAATCCTCATTAAAATTAATTAACCCCATAAATTTTGTTTTTAGTTGGCCTAAATTACCGGTCCAATAAAACAAAGGATTACTTCCCTTTCACCTTGGGAGTCCCATAATTTGGGGTAAATTTAGTGTTAATTATTATATCAATACCCCGTCACATAAACTTATAATATAATCATATTTTTTGTTTGTTTGTTAGTTTGTCCATGACATGTGGAACTAACCTGTGGCTAAGAAACTGCGACTCAGGGGCATCTAAGCCGTCAAAATCACCCGGGGATCGCACCCGGCCTGAGCCACACCAACCCTTAACATGGCTAGATTTTTTGTCCCCGCAGGTTTCAAACCGATGACTTTAACATCACGGAGCACCTTAACAACACACTCCGTCACCGACTGTCCTACACCTTGAGGACATAATCTAATCATATTACAAATTTGTTCTTTTATTAATTTTATTATAATATAATTCTATTTAATTCTATTACAATATAATTAAATATATCAAAGGAACACTCAAGATTATTAATATCAATTAACACTTGAGTCTCCGAACTTCGGCGAAATTCCTCATCATGCTTTTATGAACATACCCAAATGACCCGAATGATGGAGTTCCGGAGAGGGTCCCACTTATATTATAAGGTGATGCAAATATAATTAATTATATTAGATTATAATATAATTAATTACCGTTAATGTTTATATCTATATTTATGCAACCATTGGAACCGAAAAGGGTAGGTTTGGGCCTTCAACCCTTTTTGATTGTACACTCTTTCACTCCCAAACATCCTAGAGTCTCGAAGCTCCGAACTCCCAAAGTTTCGAAGTCCCAAACTCCGAGAGTCCTAGATTCTTGAAGGGTCCACACTTATATGTGATTACACATTAAATACTAAATTTAAAAATGAAAAATAGGTTGGCACTTTCTCACATACAAATATCATAATAAACTCATTTATAATATATTATATGACACCTCTTTTGGAAATTGCGCCCAAGTTTATAAAATCCCCAATATTATATTTAATATTGTCCAATGAGAGAGAGAGCTCTCTGGGTCAATTCCTTCGGCTCTCAAACACACTCTTCATTCTCCAATTTCCCAGAGCCCCGAAGTGGTCCTCACTTATGCACATTACATATTATTTAATATTTAAAAAGGGGAAAAGAGTTGGCCTTATACACGTGTAGATATTTTAATGAATCTTAGTATAACATAATGCATTATAATTATACCCCTCTAAAATTACACCGAGGTTTAAACAGTCTCCAATATTATATTTAATATTTAATATTGGAAAGAGGGAAAAGATATCCAGGTCCACTCCTTGGGCTCTTCCACACATTCTTCATTCTCAAATATCCCGGAGTCCCGGAGTTCTAGAGTCCCGAAGGGGTCCCACTTGTATTATATTGTGATTTAAATACAATATATTATTTTGGATTATAATATAATATATTGTAATAAAGGTGTATTATAATCAATTACGTTAATTGATCACATTAAATATAATATAATATAATATAATTGATTGTATCTATTATCTATGCAACATTTGTACATGGAAAGGTAGGGTTCGAGCCTTTGACGACTTTGGCTCATGAGTTCCATCATCTCAAACACCTCGGAGCCCCAAAGTCTCGAAGTCCTGAAGACCACGAGATGGTTAAAGAATTTAGTCATAGGTTATTCCCTGGTGTGCTTTGATATTAGACTAATATTAAATTATATTATCTTTTAGTCTCAATTCTTTTATGCTCCAGGATCTTTAACCTCCATTTTCAGAATAACAACAACAACAATTAATAATGATAGTATATATATATATATATATATATATATATATATATATATATATATATATATATATATATATATATATATATATATATATATATATATATATATATATATATATATATTCTCTTACATGAAAATAAGAAAAATATAGTTTTCAGTCTTTATAAATGGATTTAATAAAATTTCTACTCCAGAAAATTTATGCATTTTAGAAATTAAAACATAATTATAATCTCTCCTTCTCTTGGGTACATGGTAGTTTGTTTCCTTATTATTGTTCTTCACTACTCTTACCAAATTTAGGTAGATTGGTCCTAAGAACAAGATTTACCTGCACAATAAATTTTACATTTCTACCAACATTTACAACCTACCACATTTAATGGCAGTGTCTCAGGACACACAATTTTATTAATAGGAAAGAAATTACATAAGAGACATTGCAAGTTTGTCCTGTACTCAATACTCTTGCAATGGGCTATATATATAAGCTAAATGTTCTAACAAACTCAAGATATGGATCACAACAAGTGTCATTTACAATAAATGCTATCTTAACCATCTTAAAACAAATCTCCTAAATTAGAGCCTAAGATATGACACCTTTGTAGGGTCATATCTTTTACAACAATAATGTATCTCTAAAGTTCTACATTTATTTAACAAATGTTCTAGATTATTAATTTAATATTCTAAATTAATAATCTTTTGATTCTAACTTTATAAACTAAGATGATAATTTTGGATTATCTAACATTCCCCCCTATGATCCAAAATACATTAGAAACGGTCTAAGTTCATCCACTGAACTTAGTAAATTTTCAAATGCGCGAGGTTTCGTGAAAATGTCAGAGATCTGTTCTTCTGAAGGACAATAAATTGTTGATGACATCCTTTGCGATAAGCATTCTGATATGATGATACTTGGTGCCCACGTGCTTTGTCTTTGAATGAAAAAAAACTGGATTCTTGGCAAGATTAATGGCTAACTGGTTGTCGATGAATAATGATGTAGATTTTGTTTGAGAAATGCCCAAGTCCTTCAAAAATCTGCGTAACCAAACAATTTCATATGTTGCTTCCCATCACAAGTAACAATTCTTCTGCTGTAGAAGTAGCAATTGTGGCTTGTTTCTTACAATTCCGGGATACTGCTGCTGACCCCATGTTCATTAAATAGCCTGACGTTGATGCTCGATCATCAATACTCCCAACAAAATCAACATCTGAAAAACCAACAAGTACAAAATTTTTAGTCTTTACAAAAAGACTAAAATTTGAGACAAAATCTTTTTGTTCCTTGGATATATCGAAAAACTCTTTTCTTTGTTTTGCATTCCAGTGACTGTCTTGGGGTTGTTGCATAAAGCGAGAAAGAATCCTGACTGCATAAGATATATCTAGTCGAGTGTTTGTCAAATAAATAAAGCTACCAATCAAATGTCTGTAAAAGTCTTGTCTGCCAATTCCCATTAAAATTTTGAAAGTTTTCAGTTTTGTTCCATGAGGTAAGAGAGGGCTTACACAATCTAAAAGTATGAAGCCATTTGAAGAAGTTACTGCACTACCTTTGAGAAATGAAAAGAAAATATGATGGGGACGTTGGAATACTTCAACACCAAGATAGTAGTGAAAAAGTCCCAAATCTGTCATCTTAAAAAACTGCATGTAACTCCTTTTTCACATGTCCAATATGATCTTCAACGTTACTGTGATGAGAAAATCATCTACAAACATAATAGAATCACCAGATAAGAACCACGTTGACGGATATACAGCGTATCATCAGATTCACTTTGCCGATGAAAACCAACCTTCCTAAATTATTCATCCATTTTGGTATAAGCTTCGAGGATCTTGCTTTAACCCATATAAGCCTTAATTAATTTGCAAACTTTATGTTCATGTCCTTCAACTTCAAAGCCAGGAATTGATTCTTGCATATATAAATCTTCCTGTAAGTCTCCATTTGGAAAAGCACTTTTTACATCCATTTGTTGAACTTTCCAACCTTTAAATGACTAATGTAAGTGTTAAGCGGATGGTATTCCATTTAGTTGTGGGGAGCAAAAAGTTTCCTCATAATCAATGCCTTCTGTCTTGTGAGAACCTTTAGCGACAGAATTAGAACTTTATAGTTGTCAATTTTGCCATGTTGGTTGTATTTAATTCTGTAAGCCCATTTGCATCCTATGGGTTTTATATTTTGAGGACAATCAACAAGTTTCCAAATTATTTGTTATCCAATGGTATGATATTCCACAACCATATCATGTTGCCATTCTTTATGTTTATTGCTTCTTTGTATGTGATTGATAAAATCGGTATTTCAATAAAACAAATTCCTTCATTGTTTTGTGATCCCCTATTTGGTTTTGTACACTTCATCGGGTCTTACATCTTTCAAAATTTGAATTGCCCACTTTGGTAGTTGATGTTCACCAGTTTGGGGATCTGAATTACTAGTATTATAAATTGGATTAATGTAGATTGATGTTCGTCGATCAGTTGAATAATTTGGAGATGGAGAATCATTGTCGGAAGAACTGCCGCTGCTAGGAGATTGGATAGGCTAGCTGGAAGAACGGATATTTGTCGGAAATGGCCGGATTGGATGAAAACATCTTCGGATAAGGAAAAATCAGTTCATGAATTAAGTGAATTTGTGCTTTGATCGTTCTTTTCTTTGATTTTCTTTTAGCTTCTAACTTTTGAAAAAGACTTTCTATTTCGTCAGCACTTTTACTTTCATTTCATCAAAGATGACATCCCTACTCACAATAAATTTTCCATCGGACAAAAGTCGATACCCCTTCTTCTCATCAGAATACTAATCATTATGCATTTCAAACTTCTTGAGTCAAACTTAGTTAAGCTTTTCTTAGGAACTAAAGCATAACATCTTGAAACAAAAACCCTAAGATGATTTAGCTTCGAGGTTTGAAACCAAACCATCTTCATAAGGTGTGATTCCATCCAAAGAAGCGGTTGGAGATCTATTCCTTAAGTATGTAGCTGTATGGATAGCTTACGCTCAATATTTAGAACTTAACCTTTAAAACTCAACATAGATCTTTCCATTTCTAACAAAGTGCGATTCATTAGATTCTGCGACTCCATTTCGTGGAGGTGTAGAAGTTTATGGATTGATGTCTTCTTATCTCATTGTTTGTGCAATAAGTTTTGAGTTCATTAGAAGTGAATTCTTCGCCATTATCGGTCCTAAGTGTACCAATATTTTCTTTAACTTCATTTTCAAAAAGTTGTCAAAAAATCTTAAATTTAGCCAGAGGAATGCCGACTTTTGTTTCAAGAAGTATTGAATATTCAGAAATCATCAACAAAAGAATGCATCTTTGCAACCAACGAAAGAATTTTCAAGGGGTCCAAAACATCACTGTGAACTAGATTGCAACCTCCGATTTGCTGTATGAACTTGTTGAAAAACTTTCTGACTCATTTTGCCATAAATGCATGTACATTTTTAAGTATCCTTTTTGAAAGTTGGAATTCCCTTAACCATCCCTTGTTTTGCAATTGAGACAAACTTTCAAAGTTGAGATGTCCATGTCTCACATGCCACAATATTATAGATGAAATACATGTACTTACTGCTCATGCAAAGTCAGAATGTTGAACCAGCGTTTCCTTTCATCATAACAGTTTAGATCTTCATATCTATCACTATTTTCATATTTGTTTAAGCGAATTGATATTCTATGACCATCTTCCATATTGATGTCACTTGTCGGTGGCATTAATGATATATAAATTCTTTTGAAGTAAATTTTCATCCTATACTATTGAAATTAATGGATTCTCCAATATCGAATGAAATAAACTTTAAAGACTCCTTTTCCATAAGGAGTATTTTGAGTATGATCTGCAAGAAAAACGGGATTAAGATGACATTCTTTAAAATCCCAAAAGAAGTCCCGTCTGAAAGTCATGTGTTGAGATGCCCCTGAATCTAAAAATCCATCTTCATAATCACTTTGAAGTCATTTGAAATATGTAATGTTGAAGATCAGGTAAACACATATTCTGAACCATCATCACGATCATTTAGCAAATTGTCTTGTGTTTTGTTGAAACTTGGCGATTTTGTCAATGGAAGTGCGGCAATCCCCTGCATAATGACCAACCTTGTTGCACTATGCACAGAAGCTCATAATTTGGTGATCTCTCCCTCTACTTGGAATTACGTCCTCAAAATTACGTCTCCTTCTTTTGATTTGGTGATGTCCTCTGCCTTGATTGTTGTTTTGAAAATTGCCTCTTTGCTTATGTGACTATTTTTCTCTTCCTTGAAAATATCCTCTTCCTTGATTGTTTCCTCTTCCTTGAAAAATACCCTCTTCCTTAATTTGTTGCCTCTTCCTTGACTCTCTCTTCCTTGACTATTGTCTCTATGTTGGCCTCTTCTTTGACTTTGTAGAAAATTTCCTCTTCCTCTGTTGCTATGACTATATCGGAAGACTACTTGTGCCTTACACGAGAGAAAAACATTTTCGCCAACTTTGTTTTTCTTTTCAAAAGTTTTATTATGTTGAGATAATAGTTCACTTAATTCATCAAATGTAAGTTTGTCTAACTTACCGGTGACTTGTAAAGTCTCTAAAAAATGTGTATAAGAAGAAGACAATCCAGCTATTAAGATTTGTAGTCATAAAACTATCTTCTCCTGCTTGAAACCCTGCATTTAATATTTCCTGCTTAATGTTTTAAGTCACGGAAGCATATTCATGGATGTCACCGCCTTCAATCAATTTTGTTGAAGCAACTTTAATTAGAAGATCAACTTTCTTGGATTCGGCTGAGTATCAAATAAATCTTTATACTTTTAAAGGCCGGACCAACGCATGATCATATTTTCAATACACCTTACATTTCTATCATTTCACGATGCTTTAATAAGATGCTAATGCTTAACATTTTGACTTCCATTTGCTAATGTCATTTGCATCTGTCGGTTTAGTGGGCTTATTATACTCATTACAGATATCACGCCAAAATTCATTGTAAATGAGAGTGCTTTCAATGTGTCGTTTCCATGTTTTATAAGACTTTGTTCCTTCAAGTTTATCTGAGTCGGAGAATAAATTAATTAATTTTGACGTTGTAGTTTGTTGAATTTATGCACCATAAATAATCACGCCAAGAAATAAGAAGATGAACAACACACCAAGCATCCCTGTGATCTCTCGGGCTTGTGCCAACCCTCGTATAATTAGCAAAAAAAGAAAAAATGGTGAACTTTGTACTTAGCTCAGCAAAATTAAAAAACTTTCAAAATTTTACAATCTGTCAATCTGGAAATTCTCTTTTACAAAAAAAAAAAAAAAAAAAAAAAAAAAAAAGAAAAACACCCCCCCCCAAAGTCAATATTACTTTGAGTTGCAATGTATTTCCCAAAATATTCAAATAAACCATGGGTCTTCAATAAAGTGAATTTGGCTGAATTCTTTTATTCAATTTAATTTGCGCTCCTTCATTTGTATACTTCAAACTTCGTTAATACAGTTATTTGTATGCACAAACTTCATGGCGTGGTGGAGTAAGCTTTTCACATAAATGACTTATGAAATTTCTTGCAAATTTCTCGCCATCCACTAAGTTATTTTTCTGTTCAGGCTATTGTATGGTAGAGACAACTTTTCATGAACAAATTCTCTTGCTTTCTATGCAACTTTTGAAATCTATGGATAGCAATAGTGATGATGATAACGTATATAAAAGCAACGCAGAAAAAAAAATGATTGTTATCCCTGTGATCTGGATCTGGCACGCGTCCCACGAAATTTTAAACACGCATCTTCAGAAAACAACACGGATCTGCATGGATTTGCACTAACACGGATCTTTTGGCTTTTTAATCAACAAATCTATCAAGCGCGTCAGCTTCACCACGACGAGTAAAAAATAATACGGTTTCTCGGATCTGCTTTACGGATCTTATGCGTTTTTGTTGCCGAATCTGCCTTGTGATTTAATGGTACGTATGAATTAGGTGGTCACCTTGAATCTGAAGCATTCACAGCGACTCTGGATCTGAACAATGGTAGAAGACGCGGCGTTTTTTTATCGTAGTCGGTCGGCGCGGCGTTTGAGCACTGTTTGACGGTCTGCACTTTCTACAGATCTAGCGTTCGTACGGTATTACCGCGATGCGCTACGGTTTTGCACTTGCAGCGTCGAGTGGTTTGAGTACGATTTGCATGGATCTTGAGGATTTTGCACCATTTTGCTGCGAATCTTGCACTAAGACTATCATTTGCAAATTGAAATCGCCAATGTTGAAAATTAAAAGTACCAATTACCAATACCACAACCAAGAATGTACCAGCTTCGCGTTAGTTGCAAAATAACCACGAAAATACAATATGACCGGGGATTCGAATCTTGAATATGACGGGGTTTCTGGGCAGGTTAGCGGCGTAAATAATTTTGGTACGTGATGCGAGCGGGATCGCGAGGAAACAATCATCGGGTTACGATCGTGCTACAATGTCGGTATGCAATTCACAACAATAAAATCATATATGGGAGTGCATACATCAATGCATACATCAACACATACAGTGAGAGAATACAACAACCATGGGTCGAATCTCAAAACTGTGTTTGCAATACCATGGGTCGAATATCATAATCTCACAGAGGACAGTATTTGCAATACACAAAGCAAATGTATCATAATCTTTGGGTGGTCGAAATTCTAATGGCAGAAATTATACCAGAAATTAATTTTCTGAGTCTAATGATTTCTTTTCCTTTTCTTAAAAAAATTTGAACGAAAATCAGCGACGATTCTTGCGGCCAGTATGCGCCGACTTTCGCTTGAAGTGCGCAGCGAGATCTCTTCGCCGATCGGCAAATCGGCTTTTCGATTCGGCGGCATTCTTTGAACTCGATACCAAAATAATGGTAGAAGTGTCCTCGGACACACAATTTTATTAATAGGAGAAGAAATTACATAGGAGACATTGCAGAGTTTACATCACAACACTCCATGCACTCTTGTAATGAGCAATATATAGGCTAAAGTCCTAACAAACTCAAGATATGGATCACAACAAGTGTCATTTACAATAAATGCTATCTTAACCATCTTAAAACAAATCTCCTAAATTAGAGCCTAAGATACGACAATTTTCTAGAGTCATATCTTTTACAACAATAATGTATCTCTAAAGTTCTTCATTTATTTAACAATCTTTTACAACAATAATGTATCTCTAAAGTTCTACATTTATTTAACAAATATTCTAGATTATTAATTTAATATTCTAAATTAATAATCTTTTTATTCTAACTTTATAAACTAAGATAAATGTATTTTGGATTATCTAACAACATTTAAGGGGATTTAACCCAAATTTAGCATAAATTTTTATTAATGCCCAAATAGAATTTTGAGAGATTTTGTATTTTAATTCAATTGGTGAATTTCATGTTTATTTCCTAATTATTTTTTCCTTAATACCCATTTATAATGACTTTTAATGTTTTTCCATATTTGGGATTATTTCCTAAAGTCCACACAGATCTGATATCCTCTAAGTTTTCTGGCATAATATTTTAGGACGGACTAGAATAAAACAATAGTATGCATAAATCTCTCTCTCTCTCTCTCTATGCTTAATAAGGACTTAAACTATTCACTCATCATTGTGTATGTATGAATTAAACTGTGAAACTCAATCAACCACAACATTCACTCCTAGAATTTGACACAGGCAGTCACAAGGTGAAGTTTCTCCCAACATAAAACTTAGCTGTAAGATTTTCACATTCACACCTAAATTCACAAGGCACTTTTAACAGAGAATTGAACTCATATCACTCTAAAACATAGTCTATAATTATTTCTGAACTTAACATTGTAGAGATTTAGGAAAATATACTTATCTAAAACTAGAAAGTGTTGTAACTGTTGAAAGGGGTGCCCTTTTCCACTCAACCATAGGCACAAAAAATCCTGAAAGGATTTAACATTGGCCAAACCCTAGCTAGATCATGATGCTTTAAGAGAGATTCTTCTTTCTGTTCAAAAACATCCAAGGACGAAGATCACTCTCCTCTTCCCACATGAACTTGACAGATCAATTTTCTCTCCACCAAGAAAGGGGGTCTGCAATGAGTACTTCCTTAGTCACTCATCTTCTCTACAACCATGTTTATCATCTTGGTTAGAAAAAACGTTGCCCAAAAATTCTTGTACCCAGAAACACATTTTTTTTTAGTTCTCTTCAGAACAAGAGAGATGCACATGCTCTCCCTCTTCAGAAATGATCACCATACCCATTCCCCTTGCATCTTGCTTTCCGCCCATGATTTTCCTACCTTTTCTTTCCTTCCTCCACAAGATTTTGTCGGTCCAATTCCTAACTTCATGGGCCAGTTCAGGAAGTTTCTAGATGGGTACTCTACCCATTTCCTCATTGACTCTTGAGGAACACTTCCCAACTACCAGCTGGACTAGTAATTAAATTCTCTGGGTTAGAGGACTGTTCTGGGTTTGAACAATTTAAATCCAGTAGAGTACTGGTTTGGTAAGTGTCATCTCAACCATTACTATTTCCCCTCACCATCTCTCTCATGCATCATGATCTACCTTGGAAACCCCTTGAGCAATTATGCAACATCTTCCATTTTATTCAATAATAGAAATATATACATTACCTTCTATAAAAAAAGGTTCATCAATTCCAACATCCACACACATTCATTCTTCCCATAGTCTTTTAGCAACCTATAATTATATTTACAAGCTGGGGGAAATAGGGGTACTACACAATACCTTGACACACAACTCTTTGCTTAAGTGTTCCCCTTCTCATCAATAATACATTGTTATTAAAACTCATCCTCTCTCCATTACCATGTTGCTTCAATTTAAAATGTTCCTCCGTATCACTGCATAGTCACCATCATGAGTACCTCACTCTTCCTTACCTAATACTCACATCTATCATGTACCTCTACCATTTTGAAATGTTTTTCCAAAATTGACATTGTTTGGAGAACTTTCACATTGAGCAATTGCATGGTTCACGGTGTCCAGTTTCCCTTTTCTTTGCATCTTTATGAAACAACAAGATGCTTCCTTGGAAAACCTAAATATTCCTTTATGTTGTCCCCTAGATTATCTTTCCAATGAATATACTCATTTCTTATTCTAATTTATGAGCTAAAAGTTATGGCTCTTCGAAATCAACAGTTTCACCATTTTTACACCTACTTCACTAGTACAATAAATCTTGGAGACTAACTTCTACTACCTATAGAAAGAAATCCGGTGAGAAATAAGATTTTTTTTATAATGGGAACATGCAAGATTTATTATTTTGAACACAAAAATTTTCATATTCATAATATGATGCTTCAGTAAAATTCTATATAAATCTGGAATCGACGACTTTGCACTTTTTACAGTTTCTCTAGACTTGGATTATTTAGCCAAAACTGGCTATCTCCCAAATGGAGAAAAACTGGGAAAAAATTCCTCAAGAAAAAGTTTTCAAACTTGATCAGTAGGTAAAATGTTGACTAAACGAATTTTCCAAATTTATGGTTTGGAATCCCTTTTCCTCCTCTGAAGATTTCAAAAATCCCTAAAAAGTGCTCGAGAATAATGGTTTTTGGTTTTTTTTGTTGCACCTTCACTCCAAACGCTTTGGAATTATGCCAAAATCCAAAATGGGTATCTTCATGCCTACTTTTTGGACTCCCTATAAAATTTCATCTTAATCTGTGTCTTTTTCATTGAGCACTACCTTGATCTTCAAAATCCATTAATTTACATTCTTTAGGAAATTGAGGGATGATTGGTCAATGGCCCTCACTAATACTTTTGTAGTCTTCATCACTATAGACACACCCTTTAAATTTTGTTTGATTCTGAGTTTTTCTATTCCTATTATGGCCAAAACAAGTTTTTGGTTCCATATTTATTATTTATTTATTTTTATACCTGACCATATTTCTCCTTCCCTTTCCTCCCTCTCTCTTCTCTTCTCTCATTTTTTTTTTCTCTTCTTACCTTCTTCTCTTTTTATTTCTCTTCTCTTCCTCGGAGATCACTAAAAACCTTTCATCATTAGTCATCGAAAAAAATCTATCATATATTGACCAAAAACCTTTATCGGTGATCGAGGAAAAACCTCCATTGGTGATCAACGAAAAAAATCCTATCGACGATCGACGAAAATCCTCCTATCGACAATCGAAGAAAAACCTCCATCAATGATCGACAAAAAACCTTCGTCGGTGATTGTAAAAAAACCTTCATCAATTATCGATGAAAAAAATCCTTCGACGATCAATGAAAAACCTCTATCAGTGATCGACGAAAAACTTCCATCAATGATCGATGGAAATTCTTTATTGTTGATCTTGGAAAAATTACACTTTTTCAACGACCTCCAAAAAATTTCATTTGGAAAAACTTCACTTTTTCAGTGACCTCCGAAAAATTCCATTGGTGATCAATGATTTCCGAAAATTCCATATGTGTTCTTGGATAAACTCCACTTTTTCAGCGACCTCTGGAAAATTCCATCGACGATCTTGGAAAAACTCCATTTTTTTGGTGACCTCCAAAAAACTCCATCGGAAATCTTGTCTTTCGACAAATTCAAAAATCCTTTGACATTCCTGAATTCATTTAACTTAGAGATTTTTGTCCAAATCTAGGATGAATTTGGGTTGTCAATATCGAAATCGAATGCAATGTTAGTCGTTTATTCATCAAACTTTGTGACATGAAACCTACCTTCAACATCAATGGAATACCACCATGGAACCTATCAGTCCACATTATCATCTGTACATAATTCTTTAAACAGTCCCCAAAAAATTTAATTTTCAAGAATTTCATAATTTTTTCATAATTTTTCTGAAATTTTCTGAATTTTCTTTTTCGACTGCCATAGAAGCTCTAGATTTAGCATCACATGGTCAAACTTGACCTTGGGAGTTTCAATTTGACATTCCTTTTCCAAATTGCATGCATATTTTCCCGAAATTTGAGATTTTTCACTCTAAATTCATCATTTTTCCCAAATTCAACACATACCCATACTAACAACAATGAATTTGTTAAATTTGCATTGGTATTTGGCCCATACAGGTTTGGTGCATTGAACCAATTTTTTTTTTACCAATCTATAATGTACCCAACCTAAAAAATGAGTCTCATTACTACCATTTTCTAATATGACACCAATTTGTAATGTACCCAATTTCCTTGTTGGGCCATGTTACTACAAAAATGGCTTAACATAACTTTGATACCAAATTAAATAATACACACACACACCATGTCATACAAAATCTATGCAACTAACAACATATTAAACTCAATGAATGCAAATCATTCAAAAACGAAACAACATTCAAACAAAACATTTCATAGCGAAATTAACATAATAAACATAACATAAACTTATCTTTAAATAGATGAATCCAACTAGTTACATACAAAGGACATTCCTCCCATCCATAGGCTTGTTATTAATTTTCTCTCAGCAACAAGTCACCCCTAAGCTAAGGCTATGAATCCATAAGGAGGTATGTCCCTCTTATTTTTCCACTCACCACATTCAGTAAACCAAAAACCGATATTCTACTCCAACAACTATTATAATCCACCAACTCTCTTCCCCCTAAACCTACACAACCCAAGAAATTAGATCCCCCTTCTCTACCACGTAGTCCCTCGATATTTCCCATTTCCCTACAGAGCTCTAGTGCACCTAGATGGAAAGGAAATTTGATAGTTGGCGATTCTAGGAATTCTTGACTATTATAGGAGTGCTCACAATATTCTTCTCAAGGCCTTTGAGCCATTTCCTCAATAAGAATTTTCAATTATGGGAAGACAACCTCATTCTTAGCATTAAATCACAACTCCCCTAGGATATCACAGGCACCCAACCTAATTTTCAGCATCAAACTCATCCTAACAAGATGAATTTCCATGGCTAACATGGATGGTCCTCTTACCCAACATCTAACTCCCCTCTTGCTTCCCAAAATGATATTGTAAAAATTGTCCCCCCTTTCTACTCAAATTTCCTTCTCCCATGTTTACTTGACTCTCACTCTTCCCAATAATGATTGTACTCAACCCATGCTACCATTACTAGGTGAGTTGATCCAGATTTTATGAGAAAAATGAAATAAATACAAATTATTAAAAGATGTTTAACACAAAATAATAGAGGTACAATAAAACTAGTTTCTATTCAATAAGTAAATATGATGAAATTGTAAAATGCAGCGAAAAACAAGCTTGTTGGAATGGTGGTGCCTTATCTCTGAGAAGAGATGTGACAGCTGCACTCATTCGCAAGAAGATGATTACAATGAGGATTTGAAGGATTTTTTACAATAAACATGAATGCCAAAAACCTACACATCCAAAAGCCTAACCCTATGAGATGAAGCGCCAAAAGTCACGTGGGCTCCATTGGGGAAGCTAGTACATCAACTTCTCATGGTCGTAACTTTTGCATAGGATCTCTGTTTCAGGTGAACGATAGATTGGTGGAAAGGTCTATACAAGGACTACACATGTTGCCTTCAGACTCTAACTTCAACTACAGTCTAATTGTGGCGATCCCTAAAAACGTTGTTTAGGGCCTCAAAATGGCCCCGGAAGTCAAGGACCCGAAAACTAGGAAAAAACTACCAAACTGGAAAACTGCCAAAATGAACTAGTTGGAATAGGTGGGAGGACACCGACATCCATATGGATCAATCCTACCCCATTAGGAAGCAATGGTCTCCATTGTGTTGAGTTCCCCCATAATATGAGGAAATTTCTGCTGAATTTGGCCCCATGGGAGCCACTTGCCTTGGTGCAGGAGTTGCCCTGCTTTGACAAGTCGATAAAGATGGATCCTTTGTTGTCAACTTCCCTTGACCTGTGTGTCCAAAATATGATCACTATATCCCTGTTGTATGCAGTCAGGGTTGAGATATGTTGGTTTCAACTGTTCTGGGATCTCTGAGGTGTCAAATAATGGTGGGAAATATGGTTGAATGAGAACCACGTTGAATACTGGTTGGGCCAAGGAAAGGAGGAATGTTGAGCTCAAAATCATTATCATCCACAACCTTGGTGATGGTGTATGACCCATAATGGAGTGGGAAAATCTTCTGATGGGGCCTTGTAAGGTGTTCTTTCTGCAAGTGCAACCAAACTTTGTTTCCCACGTGAAACGTATTTGACACCCGGTGTTGATCATGGCACTGATTGTACTTGGCATTGGAATTTTGTAAAATATCCTGAACCTGTTGGAAGATGTGTTGGATACAATCAATGAATCGGGTGGATTTGTTAGATTCAGGTGGATCAAGGGACGATTCGACCGAGGTGGTCGCGAGGGGTAGTGCAACATCCATGGGGACCAATGGTTAAAATCCCAACCCCACCTGAAAGGGTTTGTGGCCAGTGGAGCTATGCAGGGCTTGGTTATAGCTGTCTTAAACATAGGGAAGAATCTCATCCCATGTGTGGGGGTTCTTGTAATTGTACATGCGTATGATATCCAACAGTGAGCTTGGTATCCAACAGTGACCATAGGCTCGACCAGAATGTGTTGAGGGACCGACTGTCCCAATATAAGATAATGGTTTGTGGGATCCCAAAATGTACCCATACTCGTTCAAAGAAGAGCTTGGCAGTGGCCTCTATTGTGATGCTCTTCTTGAAGGAGGCCAGAATCACCATCTTGGAAAAGTGATCAACAACCACAAAACAAAGTCATTTCCCCTCTTGGCAGACGAAAGGCTCGAAATGTAGTCCATTGATATGGAACCCCACGACTTGTCAGGAGTCTACAGAGGGGTGTACATGCCCTGTTTCTTAGTGGTCGGTTTGGCAATAACGTAGGCGGTGCAGTACTTGATATACTTGCTGACATCCTGTCGAATTTTTGGCCAGTAGAAATGTTTCTGCAACACAACCACTATATTTTCGACGCCAAAGTGTCACTACTGCATTTGGGTCAAATTTCGATGGCACGTTCGATGCAATTGCCACTTTCTATTGTCGGAAGACCGATAAACCTCAGAACCCCTCAAACGTCGTTTCACAGGACGTCATTTTTTCGACGACCTAGTTTTCGTCTGTATTGCTATGTTATATGAAACCACGTGTCATCATAAATTGGATTGTCCAACCCCATATTGACGTCATAAGATCGACATTTCAAACGTGGCAAGACAGACATTTCAAACATGGCAAGTGAGACGTTGTAAACGTGGCAAGAATGACGTTTCAAATGTGGCAAGTGAGACGTTGCAAATGTGGCAAGACCAACGTTTCAAACGTGGCAAGTGAGACGTTGAAAATGTGGCAAGTGAGACGTTTCAGACGTGGCAAGAGAGACGTTTCAAAGGTGTAAAAAGAGACGTTCTTAAGGTGGCAAGAGAGATGTTTCAGAGGTGGCAAGAGAGACGTTCTAAAGGTGGCAAGACCGACGGGATGAGGTATTAGCTCCGACGTGGTTGCTATGGGAGCGACACTCTTGAACGTGGCAAGAATGACGCCCATAAGGTGGCAACAACGACGGCCAGGAGTTACTAGCTCCGACGTGGTTGCTATGGGAGCGACAATATTGGAGGTGGAAAGAGAGACGCCTTGGACGTGGCAATAGCGACGGGAAGAGAGTGAAAGACGTCACAATTTCCACCTTTGTGTAGGTATTTAAAAAAAATACAATATCAATATCAAGACCTAATAGTCATTCCAAGCCCAAAGGAGGAGTAAGTCATATAGGTGTCAGCTAGTGACAACATA
>SNQJ01S0010905.1:25442-61589 GCA_010110895.2 Picea sitchensis | reverse complement strand
TATGAGTTGTTGTGTTATACTTGGTTGATGCACATCTTTGAGAGTTGTCTTGGTGATTGATCTTGGTGAGTAGATATGATTTGGTTGATAACATTGATGAGATAGGTTGTTGTGATAGGTTGTTTGGACAAGTTGTTGTGACAGGTTATTTGTATAGGTTTGGTGCATGGATGATGCACTTGTTCATGGTACAGGTTGAGGTACAGTTTGGTGCATGGTTGATGGACTTGTTTATGGTACATGTTGATTACAGTTTGTTTGGTACATGTTGGTGCATGGTTGATGCACTTTTTTATGGTATAGGTTGATTACAGGTTGAGGTACAGGTTGATGCATGGTTGATGCATGGTTCGGGTTATTGGTACAAGTTATTTGGTGCAGGTTGATTAATACAAGTTTACAGAAGTATATCTCATAGAGATAGTGTGACAGTGGTTCCATCATTATACTTATACATCATGGCGGTTGGACAATGCAAGGATAGGTGGTTGTAGCTGGAGAATATAGGGGGTTGTAGCCTCCTTCTGGTTGTAGCCAAATAATTGGGGAGTTGGAGATTCCTTCAGGTTGTAGCCTGAGAAACTAGGGGGTTGGAGTTGGAAAACAAAGGAATTTGGTGCTTCCAATGAATGTAATTATTCAAGTCATATAAGATAAATCATTCTGTGGTTTTCTTCCACTTTGGGTTTCCACGTAAAATACTGGTGTATTGTGTATGTGTATGATTATTCATTTGTTCATTGATTATTTACTATGAAGTTATTGGATGATAATGATACATTGATATAACACTTGGATTATATGGTTAAAAATGATTAAATTTATCTATTACTGATTCACCCCCCTCTTAGTAATCCAACAATTGGTATCAGTGAAGGTTCCTTCAGGAAACAGTTTAACCACTATAAGGAGATCATGGATTATTTTGAGAAAGGAGTACCAATGTTTAATAGTAAGAATGGTTTTAAGTATGAGATGTGGAGCATAAGGACGAAAGTATTTTTACAGGCACAAGGAAATTATATTTGGCTACCAGTTGTTACAGGATATGATAGTTAAAAAATGGAAAAGACTACAGCCAAGAAGGAATTGAGGAATAATAACAAAATAGCAATGGATTTCATCTAGGAAGGATTACCTAATCCGGTAAGAGAAAAGGTTGGTAAATGTTCATCGAAAAAAGAACTTTGGGATAAGTTACATGACATATATTCTTCACCTATCATAGATTCAAAAAATATCAAAGAAGAAGAAGATACAATTCAAGAAGAATTATGCATGAATGTTATCATGACTAAGTGTTGTCATCAATGCCAAAGGGGGAGATTGCCAGACAGTTGGCTTAGGTTGATGGATAGTTGGTATGGAGTGTTTGGTTTTCAATGATGTCAAATATTGGAGAGTGATATTGTAGATTGATGTCAACCCTTAGTGATTGATGCCAACCCTTGGAGAAAGTCCAGTAGAGAATTCCAGTAGGACAAAGGTTTGGGTCCATTACCCAAACCTTTGTGCTACCAGAATTCGCTACCAGACTTTCTCCAAGGGTTGGAAATAATCAATAAGGGTTGACATCAAGCTACAATATCACTCTCCAATAGTTGACATCAATGACAACCAACAATCCATACCAACTATCCATCAATCTAAGCCAACTATCTGACAATCTCCCCCTTTGGCATTGATGGCAACACCAACATTGATGGCAACACTTAGTCATGATAACATTCATGCTTATACTCTTTATCAATGTTTCTATCTCTCCCCCTTTGACATCAATGGCAAAGGGTATCTCCCTTTGGGGCTTCTCCCCCTGACTGAAATCTCCTTGGGGCTGCTCCACCTGTCTACGTGCCTTTGATTTTTCTTTGTGTTTATAGTAATATGATTACTCTCTTTCCCTTCATATGAGTAATATCTCCCCCTTTGACAAAGGGTATCACTCTTCAGTCATATCGCTCATTCTTCCCTTGTGACAATCACTCCCCTTGGAAACATGCCTCTATGCTCTCTCTCCAAGCATTTACCTTTGCATCTGATAAATATCTCCCCATTTGTCCTATTTATGGTGCTTCCTCATGTACATCTAAGACATATAAGATAAACATTCAAAAGTATTCATTTTGGAGTAGAAATTAATCCTAGTCTATGGCAAAGATACTCAAGGGATTCCCATGGAAACGGTTTTGTAAAGATGTATGCCACTTGTTCTTTTGTTCCCACATATTCAACTCTGATGTTCTTCTCTGCAACCTGTTCCCATAGAAAGTGACGCTTGATTGGAATGTTCTTTGTCTTGGAGTACATCACTGGGTTTTTTGAGATACTGATGGTGCTTGTATTATCACATTAGATTGGAATGGGCTCATCATACTCAACCTGTATATCTGTCAAAGTTTGTTTCATCCAAAGAACCTGTGTACAACATGTTGTTGCTGCAATATAATTTGCCTCGGCTGTAGATATAGATATTGATGATTGTTTCTTGCTTAGCCATGATACTAAACACTCACCCAAGTAGAACGCTGCTCCACTGGTGCTTCATCGGTCATCAATGCAACCTGCCCAATATGCATCTGTGTAGGCAATAAGTGATAGATCCTTTCCTTTTGAATACCATAATCCAAACTCTTATGTTCCTTTGAGATATCCAAAAATCCTCTTTACTGCTAATACATGTGATTCCTTTGGTGCTTTATGAAATCGTGCCACATGTACAACTGTCTGCATTACATCTGGTCTAGATGCTGTCACATATAGTAAGCTACCAATCATTGACCTGTATTTCCTCTGGTCTGTAGACTTTGAATCATCATATTTTCTCAACTTGCAACTGGTTTGCATAGGAGTGGTAACTGGTTTGAAATCTTCCATTCCAAACCTCTTTAACATTTCTATGATATACTTAGTTTGAGAAATAAAAATTCCTTGGTTTCTTTGACATACATGAAGACCAAAAAATAAGGATAGTCCTCCAAGTAATGACATTTCAAATTCATTCTGCATTTCCTTTGCAAATTTCTAGCTTAACCTGTCATTAGTACTTCCAAAACAATATCATCAACATAAATCAATTAATAAAATATTACCTTGAGTTACCTTGATGTAGAGGTTGTTGTCTACGCTTCTTTTCCATAGTTCACAGGGAGTTTTTTCATTGTTGTTTTTGAGCATTACTCTATTTTGAATGTGAACCAATGCATGCACTCCATGTGTCCAAAAAATATCTGTCAATTTGGAATCCATTAGCATTGTTCGATCCATTTCCTGTGTAATTATCATCCATTATGATAATGTTCATTTTTATTTGAACCACTCTCTAAACCAATCTATGAATCCATGCTCTCATCCATTATCATATATCTGTCCAAACCTACCAAGTGTTCTTATGATTCCATCTCTGTCCATACTATCCAAGACTCTACTTGCACAACTTTCCATAATGCTGACCCATTTATCACTATACTATCATGAAGTCTTGATTAATATATCAAATTGTACTTCTGCTAACTGATTGCTCTGAATATGTCTTCTCAAACTCTGCAATTTGCTCGAAGGATGGTTCTTTGGTCTGTCACAACTATCACATAGACTCCCCCTATCTAATATCCATATTACTGGGGATTATCTAAGCCGGATGGCTTAGAACAATTCCTGCTCTGATGTGTATTCAACATCATCTTCATTGGTAGATTCATCATAATCTTCAATGGTTTATTGATTATCTCTCTGAGCTTTGACTTCTTTCTCTTTGTCTGTTGATTCATCTTTCACTACAATGCATGAAAGTACAATCTCTTGAACCCGTTCCTTATTTACCTGTCCTTCCTTTCTTTCAGTTATTTTCCAAACCTTTCTATATCTGACATCTTTCCTTTTCTTTGTAGAATTTTCTTCATCTTGTTTTATTGCCAATATTGCAATCTCTGGTACCTGGTCTTTGTTCACCTGTTCTTCATGTTTTCTTATCCATACTTTATTATATCTGATATCAATATTCTCTTTCATGGAAGTATCGATCATGCTTCTACAATCACTGGCTATGTGTCCATAGTTATGAAATTTGTAATACTCAATGTTACGTGTGACCACATTGACACTTTTTGCTTGAACATTTCTTTTATAATCCTTGCAATCTGCAATCTTATGCCCAAAGTTAGTACAATAAAAACAATTACCATAAAATAAATTTGCGTACCTGGGAGTGAATGATCTTATTTGTGGCATAGTCCTTCTAAATTTTTTCCTTGAATGATCATGATCATGATTGAAGCTTCTTTGTGGCTTGAACATGGATGGTATTCTTAAAGATGTATCTTCAATAGTTTTCTTAGATTCTGTTTGACCATGATTCCTTCCTTTGAGTACTTCTGCATAACTCTTTCTATTTTCTTCATTGTTCTTTTCTAGCAACCTAGAGTGCTTCTCTTCATTCTCTATAACTGATGTGGATGTTTCTATCTCTTCAATGTTCTTGTTGAGCTTGAATATTTTACTTCTGAATGTGACAAATTCTTCTTCAAGCTTCTCAACCTCTTCTTCTTTCTTCATTATCTAAGACTTCATGACTTCTTCTGTTATTTTTGCTTCTTCAAGCTGAATTTTTAATGTGATTATTTCTTCTTCAAGTCTTTTCTCTTCTTGACCAAACTCTGCCTCAAGTTGGTTTAGATTGTTATTTATTTCCTTAAGATGAACTGTCAATATATTCTCTCTCATGTCTTCTTCTTCATTCTGTGCTACTATATTGGTTTCCAAACAGTGCTTTTGATATTCAAGATTTTCCTTGATCTTTATGGCTTCTTCTAGCTGATTTCTTAAGTTCTCGATGACCTGTTGGACTTATTAAAAAATGTGAACACTTTCCTTTTGTTTCATCAATTATTTCTTGAGTGAATTATTTTCTTCTCTTAGTTCATCTAAAGAACTAATCAATTCTTCTTTATAATTTTCTTCCTTTTCAATTAGTTTTTCTGTCTCATTTCCTTCATGGCATTCTATTTCAACATGTCCACGTTTTTCACAATTAAAACAAAACAACATACCTCTTGTGATTATGTACTCTTCATCTTCTGAATTTGCTTGACATGGTGAACATAATTCTTCTTGATTTGTATCTACATCTTCTTTGACATTTTTTGAGTTTGTGATGGGTGAAGAATATATGTCATGTAACTTATCCCAAATTTCTTTTTGCAATGAACATTTACCAACCTTTTCTCTTACAGGATTAGGTAATCCTTCCCAGATGAAATCCATTTCTATTTTGTTATTCTTCCTCAATTCCTTCTTGGCTGTAGTCTTTGCCATTTTTGAACTATCATATCCTGTAACAACTGATAGCCAAATATAATGTTCTGGTGCCTATAAAAATAATTTCGTCCGTATGCTCCACATCTCATACTTAAAACCATTATGACCATTAAACATTGGTACTCCATTCTTAGAATAATCCATGATATACTTCCAATGGTTAAATTGTTTCTTGAAGGAACTTGCTCTAAAACCAATTGTTGGATTACTGAGAGGGGGGGCGGGGGGTAAATCAATAATAGAGCAGGCGCCTCCTCTCAAGGAAGATGCATCATCTGTCAGTATTCACCGAAGGATCTACACAAAACTCTCCATCATATCATTCCTATGTTGCATTAGGGATTCCTCAAGCCAAATTTTGAAAGGATCTCCTATCTCACCATCTTTCTTTTCTTCCACCATGAGAGGTCACTTGGGCATGAGAGAGATTTTTTCCTCAAGAGAAACAAGCTCGAGACCCAATTCTTTGTACCCTGACCTCGTTGGGGACATGCATTAAGAACGACAAGGAGTAGATCGATCTGATACCACTGATCCAGATTTTATGAGAAAAAATAAATGAATACAAATTAATAAAATATGTTTAACACAAAATAATAGAGGTACAATAAAACTGGTTTCTATTCAATAAAGAAATAAGCTGAAACTGTAAAATGCAACAAAAAACAAGCTTGTTGGAATGGCGGTGGATTATCTCTGAGAAGAGATGTGACGGATTCGCTCATTCACAAGAAGATGATTACAATAAGGCTCTGAAGGAATTTTTACAATAAACATGAATTCCAAAACCCTATACACCCAAAAACCTAACCATAGGAGATGAAGCTCCAAAATTCATGTGGGCCCCGTTGGGGTAAGCTAGTACATCAACTTCCTGGGTCGTAAATTTTGCATACGATCTATGTTTTAGGTGTATAATAGGCTGATGGAAATGTCTATTCGAGGACTACGCATGTTTCTTTCAAACTCTAACTTCGTTCACATTTTTCCTATAGAAAGACCTAAAAATGTTGTTTAGGGCCTCAAAACAGCCCTGGCAGTCGGGGACCCAAAAACTAGGAAAAAACTGCCAAACTGGAAAACTGCCAAAACAAACCAGTTGGAATAGGTGGGAGGCCATCGACATCCATCTAGATCATGATTTTACTCCCTCACCCAACTTATTACATGAATTCAGTGATTGATTGTCTAATAAGTCAAAGAATGATTAGATGGTAATGATACATTAACTTAGGAAAATGACATGGATTTCTCCTTAGACCCCTCTTTATCCCTCTCTCTTGTGGAATCATACCCCCCCATTGTTACCATCCCTCTCGTATCACAACCATTCATTATTATTTTTATTAATAATTTCAATGTATAATTTACATAGTTCGTCCCTTAGCCATATTGATTAATAGAGACTCTTCGACCTAAAACATATTGACTCACCAACCTAAATTACATTTGCACAATTACATTAAAATTCAAAAGGATTAATATTGGGGATTTCACATTCAATGGAATTGATAAATTGATTGATTGATCATATGTTAAGGTGAGCGAGAGGAAACTGAGAGTAAATTTGTTGAAGCACTCAAAGCTTCAACACTTCATGGGTTAAGAACATGTTGGAAGGTGTAGAGCATTTGGAGGGATAAGAATAATTCTTCCCCTTTAATAAAAGGAGAATAAACCTTTTTTGGTGTTCTTTTTGAGGCTTGAATCTATCTTCCTTGCTTGCATTTATGGGGTTTGATAGAGTTCAGAGTATGTTTCCTTTAGAATTTCAACGATAGGTATCATTACTATTAACTTGGGAAAGAATCACATATTTTATTCATATTGTCTCTATGTCTAAACCTTCTTCACATTTCCACTCATAATTAATATTATTTACGAATTCCTAGAAGGTATTTCTAACAGGGGAGCATTACTTTGTCATAATTTCTTTTGTGTTTTTCTCGATAACAATGGTGTCAAATCATAATATTATAAAAAATATTTTGAAATTATGATCCAATGCAGGTCTTTTCAGGACATTCTAAGAGAAATTTATTTTCGTCTTCAACCCTCTTAGTGTCACAAAAATGACATTTTTTTTCAACCCACGACACTTTGGGAATTTTCCAACACCTGTTTCAATATGGAGCTTGTGAGAGTTTGTTCTTATTTTATCAATATTGATTTACTTCTTTATTCTAGTAAAAAAAGAGAGATACTTTTGATCTTCTAGATTAGGGTTGATCACCTCCTTAGAGTATCTTAATTTTCTCTTATCCTCTAATACTGTATCGCACCACAATTTATCCTTAAATTTATATGTAATAATATTTTTAATATTATTGTTATTGTGGAGTGACATTTTCCTTTATTCCCCAATGATTTAGCTAAAATTTGGCATCTTTATGCCACCCCCACTTGAGCTATTGATGGTTTTGATTGGAGTTTGAGTCAATCTTGGAAATCCTTTTTTCTTCCATGTTGTTTATATTATTCATGTACATTATCTATCTAGTCATATTCATGCTTTCAATGGGGGAAATTCTTGCTTCTATGAGGAGGATATGATTGGGTGTATTTCCTTCAATTTTTAGATTATATGTTATAATTTTTTTTTGGATTTTCCATATCTTTCTCCATGATTCTTTAGAGATATTACAACCCCAAACTTCACAACCATATAGGATAACAGGAACGACGAGAGTTTGAGAGAGGATTTTCTTCTTATCCCATAGCCAAAGGAACACCAATTTACAATTTTTTTCAAGTCCATAGTAATATTTCCACCCTCCATTTACAATGCCATAGTTCCAGTTAATCTCATGAGGAAGATCTATTTTGAGATATTTGTATGAAGTCACTTCCTCCAAGTTATTGTTTTCATATTTGAAATTAGTGTAAGTGATTTTTTTGGATTTAATTATCATGACCTTCTTTTTGTCAGTTTTAATAGCCATACCCATGCTAGAGCATAAATTCTTGTTGAGATCATAGGGGCTCGTTTACATAAGAGAATTATCATCAATGTAAATAAGAAGGATGATGAATATACCGATGAGAGTCGTGCCAACAGAACCTGCTTCTTCCAAAGGGTAGGGGACATGGGACAACATTGCTTAATTCCTACATTACAATTAATTTCTTCTGACCAACCCTCAGTGTTCCTAAACTTGGATATAATGTCTGCATACAACCTTACCAAAACAAATCTCAACTTGAAAGGAACTTGTTTCTATTCTAATGTATTCCAAAGGTTAGTCTTGAGCATTATGTCAAAATATTTTCCAAATTAAACAAAATAACATAGGATATTGGTTTTATTATTGGGACACTCCTTTGTAATGATCCTAAGTATAACAAGGTGGTCCATAGTTGAATGATAGATCCTAAATTTGGCCCAACCTTTAGCACTTTTATGTGAATTTCTACCCATAGGTTGATCTTCGTTTCCAACATAATTCCATATAACTTGGGTAAAAGGGGGCTAATCATATTGGTCCTATAATTAGAGGGACCATTTTTATCCCCACTTTTAAAAATAGGTACAATGAGGCTTTGAGTCAAGGTTTATGGGAGCTTTGCTTGAATCCTAAATTGAAGAGCTTTTGGATGTGAGGAATGAGGATGGGCCTTCCAATTTTTAATATTTCAAATTGGTAGCCTTTGATGTATTTGGATTTCCCTTTTGCGAGCCACTTAACCCCAAAATCTATGTCTTTTATTGAAAATAATTATTCTCTGAAGAAAGGGTTTGAATGTTGTCCACGAAAATACAGGATTTGTAAATATTTTTAAGGTAGGATTTATAATCCCTCAAGGTAATCATATTGTTTTCTTTAGTCTTATGAGCCTAAATTTACCTCCAGAATTTCTTAGGGTCTAGCTTAGATAGGTGCAAAAGCTTCTCTTGATTTTTATTTGTTTTAATTAGGGATTTGTACCTATTTATCTTGTTGGATTTTAAGGACTCGTTTGAAGCATCCCTAATGGATTTTCTAGAAATTTTATACCCTTCATCATACCAAGGGTTGGTCATTCTATTTTCCATTTTACACAACACCTTGATGGAGAACTTGCTAATGGAAGTAGAGAGGGTCATTGTAAAATTATGATAGAGGTATTCAATATTGTTCTTATTTGGTAGGAGATTTAATTAATTATTTAAATCCTTTATTAAAATATTATCTTTATTTTTGTTGAAAATAAAGTGATTTGGGTTATGATAATTCTCTTCAATGGAGATTTTGTGCATGACAAAGTTTAGAGTTAGGGTTAAAGGTCTATGATTAGAGTCGCTCTCATGGCCATTTAAGAGGTAAAAATTTACTATTTGGTTGTATACAAGGAAATAATATATCACATAATCTGTGACATTTCTTCCAAGCCCGTGAATACAAGTCATCGTGTTGGATTTTGGCAACTTCATTAGAACATTGAAAATGTTTAGATCATGAGAATTGTATATCTTGATTAGCTAAGTACCAAAAATTTATCAACCACATATTTAGAATTTCTTTTGTATCTATTAGTTAAAATAAGGTCCTCTTCTAGCCATAGAGTATTGAGGTTGGAATCATTGCTTTGTTGGAAAATTGGTTTCCATTGATGTCAACCTTAGAAGAATCCATAAAGAAAATCCTAGAAGCCCCTAAAAGTGATGATGATATGTCCATGACTTAAATAATCCTTTAATAGCCTTGACGGATCCTTGACATAAGTATATATAACTCCAAAGTGCCCCCCTTATGGTTTAAATTTTAAGCATGGGCCTCACGGGATGAGATAACATGTGGTTGTTTCCACATGCCCACTTTGAGTTGTACACAAATGGAGGCTTGAAGGAGCCTTGAATAATACCTACAACCAAGTGAATAATATCCTAAATTCAAGTGATGAATCCCATAAATCAAAGAGAAGAATCCCCTAAAGTAAATTAAATAATATCATTAGGTCAGCCATCCTTACGGAAGAGGTGCGACCCAAAAGTTGCGACCTTTGGTCGCACCCCTTCATGTGGAGAAGACTAATATAAATAAGAGGAGCCTCATTTGGAATATAGATCACACCAATTTGACCTATCCAAGGAAGAGGAGCAAATTTCATCTTAGAGGAGCAAATTTCCAAAGGAATATGGAGTGAATGAAGTCTTGTGATGATTTGTTCTAGGGTATTGTTTGAAGGCCATCTTGGAATTTTCCATATAATTTTTTTTCTAGAATGATTTAGATAGTGAAATTAGAGGTGTTTTAGAAGATATAGAAAATAGTATTGGGTAAAAGTTTCAAGTCTTGAATCATTACATGTTTGGATTTATACTTAGTGGAAGTTGAGGTTTTTAAAACTAGGGTTTTCTTCTTCAAAACGAGTCATCTTTTCATTTTCACTATAATTTTTTTTCGTGGATGATTCAAGGAGTGAAAATTATAGGTATTTCATAGAAAATATTTAAGAATATTGGGCACAAGTTTCATATATTGATTCATTATATGTATGGATTTATACTTGTTAGAATTTAGGGTTTGTGACTCATCCATAAACTAGTCCCAAATAGGCGTTCGAGATAAAATGGTTATATCTGAAGCTTGGTATGTGCAAATTGAATTCCACTTGTTGAATTAAAAGGAGAATGGATCATAATATCTGAGGTCCAAGTTTCAGAATCATAAATGGAAAATTGAGCTCGTGGAAAATATTACAAGTTTGCATATTTGAGGTAGAATTCTAAGCAATTCTGTATGCAGATTTAAGAAGTGATTTTGGGGATTGTATTTGAAGGTTGATTTGATCCTGTATAATAATTTAAAATATTCCAATGGGATTGGCGTCTCCTTCTAGTGCTGTAAAATTCAGTGAGTGGGTGCTTCCTTCGAGTTGGCACTTGTAAAATCTTGAAACTACTTAAGAAAAGCTTATGTGGTTTTCTCCCAGTTGGGTTTCCACGCAAAAATGTGTGTGCAATGTGTATGAGTTTATGTGATGATGAATGAAATGATTAATGGTTAATGTTTATGTAGTACTTGAAGGTTAAAATTCTTGAAATAACTCTATATTGATTTACCGTTCCTTTAGGAGCAGTCTAACCACTACAAGGAATGTCATGGATAATCAAAGTGAATTTACCAAAAATGGAACACCATTGGTTGATGGGAAAAATTATGTTTTTTGGAGCATAAGAATGAGAGAATTTTTGCAGGCACATGGATTTGAAAAATTCACTGCACTAGCTTCTCCCCCAACAGATAATGCAATAAATGGATACACTACACCAGCTTCTCCCCCAACAGATAATGCATGAAAAATCCTAGTGAATACAATTCAAAGGCTATAAATTCTATTCTAAGTGGTCTAATAGGTTCATAATTTTTGAAGGTTATGCATGGTGATTTTGCAAAGGAAATCTAGGACAAGCTCATAAATATTTATGAAGGAGATGCTAAAGACAAAGGGACCAAGCTTCAGACTTACTAATGACAATTTGAACATATGAGAATGAAGGAAGATCAAGATATTACAACTTGTTTCTATAAGTTGATAAAATTGTGAATACTATAAGAGGATTGGAAGAAACGATTGAAATTTTTGTGATTGTGCAAAAGACACTAAGATCTCTCCCAATGATATTTGACCCTAAAATATCAACTCTAGAAGAAATAAAAGATTTGGCTACATTGAGAATGGATGAATCACATGGAATACTTACAACATCTGAAATGAGAATAGAACAAGAAAATCCATCTAGAAGGGTAGAAACTTTCAAAGCCTCCAAGAAGACAAGAAAGAAAAATCCAAGGTCAAAACCCTACTCCAACAATAGTGATGACTTAGACAATGAAGAAGAATCAAACTTTGTGAGAATTTTGAAAAGAGGAACCGACATGTACAGAGGTAAGTTTCCTTTCAAATGCTTTAATTGTGGTAAATTTGGCCATTTTTCTTCCAAATGTCCTTATGCAAGGGGTTCAGATAGTGATGAAGAAGAAGTTCCTAAAAAATAAAAGAAATATCAGAAAGGAGACAAGAAAAGAAATAAAGGAAGATTTAAAAAAAAGAAAAGCCTATATTCAAAAGATGATAGTTCCTCATCCGATGAAGATGACGATAGTGACAATGAATCAAGAAGAGTACTCTTCATGGTGTTAGAGAATCAAGAGGAAACTATTAAAAATAATGAAAGAGACTATGAAGAAGAAGGAGAAGTGAATCTTGAGGCAGAATTGATCAGTGCCTTAAGTGATATAAGAATAGCAAGGAAGAAAACAAGTCTCTCAAAGAAGAGTTAAGTAAAGTTAAGGAAGGATTTGAAAAAGCTAGAAAAAATTATAAAGAAGCCAAGAATACTATCATATATCTAAGGATTCATTTGGAAGAAGTCAAAGTGATTGGAGAAACACTTAAGAGAAAATTGGAAGAAAACAAGAAAATAATCGAGAATCTGAAAGTTGAAATAGTCTCACTAAGAAAGGAACTACATAAGAAGGACATTCAACTAAATTTTGGTAATAACACCAAATAATGGATGAGGGTTAAATCTCTATGATGACATGAAATGAAGCAAAGTAAAGAATTTAGCCAGATACTATAAAGGGATCCATCAAGAAATAATAATGCAAGCCTCTAACGGAGAACATACATAAACCAACAATAAAGAAGAATCAAGAAGAAGATTGTGCATTCACAGGAACATGGAATCAACAACCAACAATGAAGAATACTCAAGAAGAAGATCATGATTTCATAAGAACAACACCAACTAGAAGACCACCCACACCCAGGTACCAAAATATTTTTCTTGCCTTGTGTTATTATTGCAATAATTTTGGGAATAAAGACATAAATTGTAGAGCCTATGCAAAGGGTAGAAATACCTGGAATAGAAGTAGCTATGAAAATACCAAGAATCATTATGAAGAAAATTATCCCAGAAAGCCTCGTGAGACGTTTAAAATAAATTACAATAGTTTTGGTGCTCTAGGTTATGAAATTGAATGCTACAAATATAACAATTTTGGACACATAGTTGGAAATTACAGAAGTGATTTGATAGTTTCTTCAAGGGAAACTAGGCATGTTCCTTTCAATCATATAATGGAACAATGGAGAACTTGGAAAAGGAAGAAAGAATATTTGAAGGTTGATAAATGTGGGTTTTTTTTACAAGCCTAAAATAGAAGAAGCCATTGGTATATTGGCAGTGGATGCTCAAAGCATATGACTGGAGAAAAAAAATATTTTTAACATTAAAGAAAGAAAAATAGGGGTCTCTAACATTTGGAAATGATAAATCAGCCAAAATTATAGGAAAAGGAAAATTCAGTCTTGGAAACAAATATGTTGTGGCAAAAAATGTCCTACTTGTTGAAAATATGAAGCATAATTTGCTAAGTGTGTTCCAAATGTGTGATCAGGGACACACACTTATATTTAATTCAAAGGAATGTGAAATAAGGAAAGAAAGGTCAGACAGACTAGTGGCAACAATGACAATGACTCCAAATGACATATACATCTTGAATGAGATCGAAGAAGAAATATATTGTTTGGTTAAAGAAGATAAAATTTGGATTTGGCATAGGAGAATGGGCCATATAAAATTTGATAATATTTTCAAGATAAAAAAGAAGAAAGCTGTAAGAGAAATGACAAAAATTACAAAGCCGATGTAGACTATGTGCAAGCACTATAAACATGGAAAGAAAACAAAATTTGAATTCAAGACAAAGGAATACTCTATGACAAAACCATTGGAGATTTTACAAATTGATTTATGTGGGACCACAAGAATAAAAGGATTGGATGTTGAATAATACTTCATGCTACTCATTTATGACTACACCAGAATGACTTGGGTTTGCTTCCTCAAGAAAAAGTCTGAAGCTTTCAAATGTTTCAAGGTATTCAAGGAACTAGATGAAAATGAAACTGATTTGAAAATCAAATTCTTAAGATCAGATAATGGATGTGATTTTACTTCAAATGAATTCAGGGATTTCTATGAAGAACAGGGAATAAAAATATAATTCTCAACAACTATAACACCTCAGTAAAATAGAGTTGCTGAAAGGAAAAATAGAACTATACAAGAAATGTCCATAACCATGTTGAATGACTCTGAGCTAAGTGATATATTCTAGGGACAAGCAATGCATATAGTCGTTCATATCTTGAACAAAGGATTGATCAAAAGTAATAGTGATAAGACTTCGTATGAGTTATGAAAAGGAAGACTAACCAATGTCAAGCACTTTAGAGTGTTTGGAAGCAAGTGTTACATAAAAAGGGAAGACAAGAAGATTGGAAAATTTGACTCCTGAGTGGACAAAGGAATATTTGTTGGGTACTCATGCAATAGAAAAGAATCAACAAGATAGTGGAATGCATCAATGTAAAAGTTGATGAAACAAACTTTTTGAAGACCAGGAAGGAAAACATAAATTCAAACATCTTTGAAGAATAGGAAAATGAAGAACTAAAGAAAGAAGAATGGGAATAAGAAGGAGAAGAACAAGAATAGAAGCAACCAAAAGCAGAACAAGAAGAAAACAACCAACAAGATTTTCAGACACCTCCTATGACACCTAACTATTGGGTTTAGAAGAATCATCCACCAGAACAAAACATTGGAGATAGAAGTGTCGAAATGGAAACCGAAAGAAGAAGGAAAGCATAGACACCTGAAAAATGAATTTTTTCATTACTATCCACAGTTGAACCAAGTAACTTTGAGGAATACAAAAATGATGAAAATTGGATCAAGGCTATGGAAGAAGAACTAAATCAAATAGAGAAGAATAATACATGGGAACTAGTTCCAATACCAAAGGACAAAAATGTGATTGGGACAAAATGGCTCTTTAGAAACAAGCTAAACGAAGATGGACATGTAACCAAAAACAAAGAAAGACTACTGTGAAAAGGATATGCTCAAGTTGAAGGAATATAATTTGAAGAAACCTTTTCTCCCATGGCCATAATGGAAGCATTCAAAATTTTATTGGCTTATGCATGCTACAAAAGGATCAAAGTGTATCAGATGGATGTAAAATCATCTTTTCTAAATGGATAATTAGAAGAAGAGTTCTACATAGAACAACCAGAAGGGTTTCTACTATCAGAAAAGGAGGAGTATCTTTGCATATTAAAGAAATATATGTATGGAATTAAGCAAGCTCCAAGAGCTTAGTACTCAAGATTGGACAAGTATTTACAACAACAAGAATTCATAAGGGGAAATGTAGATAGTAACCTCTACATAAAATTGGATCAAGGAAGTATGATTATTGTTGAAGTGTATGTGAATGACATCATCTTTGGAAGTTATGATGATAGATTGAGTCAAAAGTTTTCCAACGACATGCATAATGAATTTGAAATGTCCCTACTTGGGGAGTTGAATTTCTTCTTGGGACTCCATATATCTCAGTTAGATTAAGGAATTTTCATTTCCTAAACCAAGTACATCAAGAAAAAGTTAAAGAAGTTAAAAATGGAAGACTATAAACCTCTGAGTACTCCTATGGTTGTCGGTTGCAAGTTGAGTAAAGATGATGAATCTAAAGAAGCGAATCAAAGAATCTATAGATCAATGATTGGTAGTACACTCTATGTGACAACTTCAAGACAAGATGTGATGCAAGCAGTTGGACAGGCGACAAGATTTCAAGTGGAACCAAAGGAAACCCATGTTCTAGCAGTGAAAAGAATATTAAGATATCTTAAAGTTGTTGATGTTTTAGTAGGTACGAGAGGTATTAACCTCCATGGATAAACCTTTGACTAAAATAGAATATTCCAGAAGCAAGATAAAACCTAAACAGATGTGTGAAAACCTTGGAAGACAAGTCAAATCAGCAAAATAAGTAATATCAAAGTATTGTATGAAAAAAAGGACAGGTCAACCCTGCTTGAAGAGACACTTGTTCACTTGGCTACTCTAGTATAAATAGAAGGCACTTGAGCTCATTTGGAAACATACTCACACTCAATAAAGTGGTGTGTAATTCTAGAGGAAGAGTGTAGCTGCAACAACTCCAGCTAGGTACTGGTCTTGGTTTGTGGTTTGGGACTTTCTCCTTGGTACACTACCTTTGGAGAAAGGTGCACTCTCTCTCTCTCTCTCTCTCTCTCTTGATTATCCTTTGGGTCTAGTGCTGCTTCCAAAATCATTCTATTTTTCAAAGGTTACGGTGCTTGGGGGTGGTGACATGCTAATGGTTGGGTGACAATATTGTGATATTGTCTATGGTTAAACGAGCACAATATTCCAACAAAAGGAAAAACATATTTTGGGATATGGTATCCAAAATTAAATGAGTTAACTCTATTCATTTGCATGGATGTATATTGGGAAATATGTATTGATGACAAAATAAGTACAAGTGGAGCAAATTTATACTTAGGTGACTTCTTAGTGTCATGGTTGAGAAAGAAACAATCTTTTGTATCATTATCCACTACAGAACAATAATATATCATAGCAACAACATGTTGTAATCAAATTCTCTAGATGAATCAAACCCTGCAAGACATACAAGTGAGATGCGATGAGCCTATTCCAATGCTCAATGACAACACCAGTGCTATAAACATCTCCAATAATATGGTGATGCATTTCAATACCAAACATATTCCTATTAAGTTCCACTTTCTACGGGAACAATTCATAGAAAATAATATCAAGTTGGAGTACATTGGGACAAAAGAACATATTGGAGACATATTCACAAAGCCTCTTCCTAGGGACACCTTTGAGTATCTTTGACAAAAATTGGGAGTAATTTCTATTCTAAATTGATTTCCATAATCTTCTGCAAGGACAAAAAAAGGAATATTATCAGGGGGAGTTACCGTTTTCCATTGATGTTAAAGGGGGAGAGAAAATAAGTAAAACTAGAATCATGAAGACAGGGGGAGTCAACATGAAGACAAGAGGAAAGTAAAGTCAGTGGGATCAAAGAACAAAGATAGGGAAGCATGGTTATTTTACTAAGTTTACATCAATGCCAAAGGGGGATATTGTTGGAAAATTGGTTGCCATTGATGTCAACCTTAGAACAATCCCTAAAGAAAATCCCAGAATCCCCTAAAAGTGATGATTATATGTCCATTTAAAGAAGCCTTGAAGAGCCTTGAATCAACATTGACATAAGTGTATATAAATCCAAAGTGGTCCCCTTATGGCATAGCTTTTAAGCATGACCCTCACGAGATGAGATAGCATGTGGTTGTTTCCACATGCCCACTTTGAGTTATACACAAATGGAGCCTTGAAGAATCCCTAAAACCAAGTGAAGAAGCCCCTAAAGTCAAGTGAATAATCCCCTAAATCCAAGACAAGAAGCCCCTAAAGTAAAGTAAATAATCCCCTAAGGTTGGTCGGCCTTAAGGAAGAGGTGCGACCTATTGAACCCCTTTCATGATTTTATTTTTCCCCTCCCTTATTCTATTTTCCCACCTATTTCAATACCCTTTCTTCGTCCCTCCTACATGTTCCCTTTTCCCATTTTTCTCTTTATCCATTTTTTTCCCTTTCTTGGAATTACTATACTTAACCATTTTCATGTTCGTGGACCTTCGGACTTGTGGACTATCACACTTGCATTATCATCCATTCACCTATGCATAAGTTTAATGAACACTTAGAATTATTTTGCGTCTTGAAATTTCAGGCTTCCAGACCTACAGACCTACGTGATACACTTCCACTCTCTCTATTGTTCACTTGACACTTTTTTATACTTGACCATTCCATACTTTCAGACTTTCGAACTTGTGGACCTTCGGACTTGCATATCTACCTTTTAATACTAGTTGTCAACCCTGCTGTTCTGCCATTACCCATCCCTTCACATTTTTCGATGACACATTTATTGTTATCCCTACGGACCCAACTACCAAATTTATTGTTGAGGTGGTTGTTAATTAATAATTTTGTTACCAAGGCTACTAATATTTATTTTGTTTTAATGTTTCCATAAAAGAAATCTCAGTCAATTTCCTTTTACTATGAAAAATAATAGCTCAAGAAAATTTGGCAAGCTTCACTAGGAAATCCATGAGAAAGAAATCGTTATGTGGGGATACCCTGAACCTCTTTGATAGAAAATATCAAAATTATCATTGGTCATGCTCCTACTAGTATTACTTGAAATTGATGGATAGAGAAAACATCAAAGTATGGACAACATAAATAGTTCTTTCTGGGTGTGTTCTAGAATTATTTGAGTGCAAGGACATTGCCACCTGGTGTTTCAATAGGCTCATTCAAAACAAAAGAGTTATTGCATTGCATAATAGTTCTTCCATCTCGTTGGTACCATCAATATTTAGAGAAATGTTGAAATTACCAAAGGCGAACCTGGTCTACAAAGGAGAGGAAGTGAGAAACTTCCTAAAAAGAAAGAATAATGGATTGGAGCTTCTTCAGGAATACTTGCATGACCCTGCCACAATGCCTGCAGACATATCAATAATTTAGGCGAGTTATTTAAAGGATCCCTATAAGGAAATTTCTTGGTTATTTACTCGAATTGCTATCCATGATTCTACAGAAACAATTCCTCGACTGGCATTGTACATATTACTTTTCGTTGTCCATCAAAATGTTATCTTCGACTAGGTGAAGATAATATCAAATGAAATTATTGCACAACTCACTAATTTAAAGTCTGATAAAAGGTTTTACATGTCATCATATTTGATATTTTCCATTATATATTGTCATACTTTGGAGGGCTTAAACATTGCCCAAAGAATTAAAATAAAAGTGGACCATGTGACTATGTTGTACCAAGCCTTATTGAAACAGAGGGTCAACCATCATTTTTATGAGGCGTATTCAAATTTTGTATCTAAATCAAGAAAATTTTATTTGGGGAAGACACTTTGTGGTTGTCATTGGAAGCTGCATCTTTTCTGAAGGGAAGAGGAGTTCTGGAAAAAATGGAATATTATAATATTATCAGGGTTTTTTTCTTTGTTGAGAAACATGTTTTCCTTCCTTATTATACATCTGACAAACTGTTTTTCATTGAAATAGCCCGACAATATAAATTATGGTTCCATATATTGTATGAGAAAAGGAAAAAACAGTTCATACCTCTTCCATGGAAAGTTGGCGAAATTGTTCTTAGGGGAATTTCCAAAATTGATGAATGTGTTGCTTATTTCGAGAACTCCGACCTAAAATTTGTAGAAGAAATCAAGGGTTTCGACCCAAACCAAATTTTTTTATAATCACTTCCTTTCAATTGGGCTTGGCCTTGCATTTTTAAAGAAATCTTTTAGTAAAGAAGAAGAAAATGACAGTCACCATTCTAATGAACAAGAAGCTGACATAAATTCAGAAGACATAGAATTTGTCATAAGCACAACAGAGAATCATAAAGAAATAGGTATACCCTCGAATGTCAAAAGTGACCAATCACCAATTGTCTCTAGAAGGAGTGCCTTTCCAAAGGAAAATCCACAACCAAGAACATCCCATGCGAGAAAAATCCATAGAAATAATTCAGTGGATGATGAAGATAAGAACCCTTCTAAAGGAAACCTAGAGAATCCCCATAAAATGAAGGTCAAAAGAAAAAGAACCAATTCATAGCAAGAAGGGGATGAGACACATGCTCAGTAATATGACTTATTATTGGATAACATGGACCTAGATGTGGATATTGAAAACATTACTTTTTCCAGATGTTGAAGTACCAACTCGAGATAATGTACAACCTATCTCTACACTCATGATCCATGATGAAGCATTTTTTGATGAGGAGACATTTGTTGTACAAAATGAATCTTTTGATAAGGAGTCTAAAAAATTATTTTTTGAAAGAACCACAAAAAGTAAGAGAAGGAAGCTACGGTCCACCATTGACACACGGGATATGTTACCTTCAAAATTTGCATACATTCATAGATTTATAAGAGACACACTAGATGTTTTAATCGCACACATGGAAGAAGATAACGCCTAGTTGAAATAAAGAATTAAATAATTGGAGGAAACACTCATGCCTCCACCTATTCTAGCTTTTCACGTTGCCATGATTAATCCTGGAAAGGGTCTTCAAGAAAACCTAGAGTCCAATTCAAGGGTCAAAGGAATTTCCAGTTTAATCACGACCACTCAACATTTTGTTGAACAAAATATTAAGAAGAGAATGTCATAAATTGTATAACTATGGGATATGTCAAAGAGTTTCAATTATCTTTATTTAATAATTCAAAAAACCAAGGAATATTTAAATTCAAAATTGAAAAATGATGAAGGGTTCTACACTGATGGAGTTGTGATGTTCACAACTAGAGTTGCAACAATGACAAAGAAGACGAGAAAGAAATAATATCCACCTTCTCCAAGCCACATCAAACAATTGAAATCATGTTGGATAGAACAAATTAATGTATTAAAAGGTCTAATGGCCCAATTGGCTGAATTATCGAGGAGGAAAAATGAAACATATTTAAAAATCCTTGATTTGGACATCGTTGGAACTACCATTAAAGTTCCAGAACCTAAGTATCTTTCAAACTCTATGCTCATGACTCGACAAGATTTTTAAGAGTATATTGAAGGATTAAAAAGGACATCGGATGAAAAGTTCGATAATATGATGGAATTCACACATGATGACTGCTAAGAACCAAATACTTGCATACATAAACTCCACAAAGATTCAGAGAAAAATTAGAAGAACCACACTTTTATTATAGAAAACCCTTGAGGTAGAGAAACACCATATGATGGATCCTATTATGGAAGGGATCCTCTCCTGTTCACTTGCCTCTTTGAGGGGGCTTCCTCCTAATGAGATTTAGCTCCAAATACAATAATCTCTTCATATCCCATTATATTGCTTGAACCCCTTTATATAGTGATACCATCACCTAAGAACATTCTAGAGGAGGAATATTATAGAAGTAGAACCTTTTAAGAAGTCATCTTACATTTATTATATCTGACTACCATAGTGGGCCTTATTTAATAATATAGTGGATCTAGTCCACCTTACATTGAATGGCCCCCCCCACTACCTCTATATCTACCTAACATTCCATCCCCCTTAAGAAAGCATTGTCCTCAATTCTCGATGTACAACCATATACCAGAGTCCCATGGATAAGTGTGGACCATAGTGCTGAAGTAGACTAGAGAACCAGGGTCCCATTGAGAAATGGAAACCACCATGTTGAAAGAGTCCAACCACCATTGTAAACCAGGGTCCCATGTCCAATTTATCATGTGAGCCCCACATGGAAGATATCGACACCCAATAACCAACTGAAAATGATGCTCCCAATACTAACACCTATCATGTGGATCAAATAAGAATATCCATCCACATAGTGGGAGAGGACTAAAGCTGAATCTGGAAGGAACAATACCATTATAGAATAAACATATTGGACATTGATAATTATAACTAGCTCCTGATGTGGGACATTCATGTTCTCTACAGAAGGTGGAGTAGAGTTGTCAGATAAAATATGGAAGTGGTTATCATCCCAGAAATGACAACTATCCATATACCAATCATCGCAATTGGACTCAAAATCATACCAAGCATATATTTCTTGATTATATTCATCCTTGATGTCCGCCATAATAAATCTCTCCATCATTCTATCCAATGAATCTTGAATACTACAAAAACTATCATTGAGACCATCTGCAAGGTCATGCAACCTATCATGCAATGTGCTAGACAATGTGTCATACAATTGATATTTGAATGCTTCAATAATTTGTAGAATTTTTTTGAGGGTTTGAGAGGAAATATCCATCTAAGCACCCTATGAAAATTTATGAACTATGTATTCCTACCGCTGTCATGAAAAACACCAAAAAATAGAGCAAGGGTTTAAAAATAAATTACTACAGAAAATCGCGACTTTTTCCAGAAAAACCCTGAAAAACTGTTGAATTTAAAATGCTCATAACTTTTCTTCTCGGACTTCGTTTCGACTTTTTTGTTTTTGTTTGAAATTGGGTATTTTTCCCAAAGGAATTCAAATACCCAATTTGTTTTTCCAAATTCATCTCATAAATATTCAAATTTGAACCGGAAGTGTGCCACCCTCTATTTCTTCCCTAGAAACAATTATGCAAAAAGAGCAAAAAATTCTTCCCTTCTTTGGCCAAGGAAAGTACTCTGATACCAATTGTTAAGAACAAAATACTTGCATATAGAAACTCCACAAATATTCAGAGAACAATATAGAAGAACCACAGTTTTATTATATAAAACCCTTGAGGTAGGGAAACACCATACAATGGATCCTATTATGGAAGGGATCCTCTCCTATTCACTTGCCTCTTCTAGGGGGATTCCTCCTAATGAGCTTCAGCTCCAAATACAATACTCTTTTCATATCCCATTACATTTCTTGAACCCATTTATATAGTGATACCATCACTTAAGAACATTCTAGAGGAGGAATCTTCTAGAAGTAGAACCTTCTAAGAAGTCCTCTTACATTTATTATACCTAACTACCCATTTATTATATCTAACTACCATAGTGGGCCTTATTTAATAATATAGTGGACCTAGTCCACCTTATATTGAATTGCCTCCACTATTATCACTATGGGCCCTCTGGCCCCCCCACTACCTCTCTAGCTGCCTAACATTGACATTGACAGTTGGCTTGTTGCATATAGAAATAAGAATGAATACATTGAAAATATATTACAAAATTTGTCCGTTGATCTTAGGGAGATTGAAAAATATCTTTTTACTATTAATATAAAACAAGAAGTAAGTGTTTCTCCATTAAGGGACTTTATTCAATAATGGTTGAATACTTCAATAGCCAAGATTTTTGAGATTTCATCAGAGGAAGTTATGACCGGTAATCCAACTGCAACCAACAAGAATATAAAGGAAGAAACAACAAGCAAATAAGGGAGCGAGATACCATCATAGTAAGTCCATATTGATCACATTCTTCTTTCTCTATTAGTATTCATGTATCTATTCTTCTTCTTTGATTATAAAAGATTAACCGAATCCTGATAACTTTCTTTTTGTCTTCTTTGCAGATCTTGTTGTTCGATATTCACAAAATTTGTTATCTCTTTTTTCTATCTTCTTGTATATGTTTTCTTTATGGTATGTGGGAGCCCCAATCCTAGTCTTTTGGACAAACGCCTTTAAATTTCAAGAGCATTGTAATAAACTTTATCATTTTTGAGAAATCCCAAGAGAACTAAGTCGAGATCAATTTTGATTGTATTTTATAACTCTGAGCATTGAGTATAAAGTATTCAAAATTGATTCATCATAATCTTCTTTTGAGATATCCAAGTATTTACTCTATAAAATTTCTCTTATGCATCCGAACTATCTTCTTTTATTTTTTATGTGTGATTAGAAATATTTATTTTTACTATGATGAATGTGAGGAAATTTTATTTATTTTATGCAATGTGTGATGTGTGAGGTTACTAGTCCTTTCTTAGGAATTCTCTTAAAATGAATCTTTTATCTTTCTTTGAGCATAAAGATTGGACTTTATTAAGATCCTATATTATTTCTTGATCTAAATTTATTAAAGAATACCATTAGCCAAAGAGGAGTACCACCTCTACAAAAATGTAGGAGGATTCCTATCCTCGTGAGGTTGTCATTTCGGTCCTGATGGATTCAAGCGTCAACATTTTTGGTGACCATACTAGGGAACAACTTAAATATTTGGATCTGGTTTAGCATCCTAAAATTACATGAATTTGCCTCAGGATAACTAGCCCCATTAGAAATTGGATTAAATAATCAATGAATTATTCTTCATCAGCTATATAATCTTGCAATAACAACAACCAAAACTAGAGAAGAATTAGAAAGGTCTTGGAAAACACTAGTTCAAGAAGAATAAAGAGAAACTATTCGAAGACAAAGGAGAGACACAAGACAAGACTGAAGAAATGAGAGACGAGCTCAAAGGGCACAAGAACAAGGCTGGAATTGAAGTTGGATAAATACAAAGGACCAATCACTAGAAGAAAAAGTAAGCAGTTGCATACTTAAGAAAGTGAAAAATATACTCTTGACGAAAAGGAGAGGCTTCTAGATGTGGCAGAAAGAAATGAAGAAAGGCGTGAAGAACCGCATGAAGAAAGATGTGAAGAACCATAGGAACTGTGACATACCCATCCACCCACATGCCGGGGCATGCTACCTACAATCCCACCCTTGGACTTCGTACTTTTACCGATACCTTTTTTCATTAATAAGAACACATAAGATACAAGATTTAGTGACATGCACAACAATATCCAACAAGCATGCATAATCTAAGATTTTGTTAAATGATAATTAAAATACAGAGTGGAATACATTCATACACAGATACTAATATCACATTAGAGAGCACTTATCTTTATAAAAAGGTGACACCAACTGGTTGCAGACCAAGGACGTTCCACCCAACCGCAGACACCACTGCTCCAAATCTCAACAACAATGTCACCTCCGAGCCAGGGCAATGAATCCACAAGGATAATTCCAGAGTGTACTTGGGTTCCCAAACCAGTTAGCTATTAATATATCACAAGTTTTCCAACACCCACAAAAATTCAAGTACCCATCTCTCTTCTACCCATCTTGTACCGCCCAAGAGAATGGACCTCCACCCTTCTCTGCCACGTAGTCCCTCAGGCAATCCTTCTCCTTTATTTTGGGGCCTCTAGCACAACTAGTCTATAATCTCAATGATGGAACTCTCAACACTTGTAGTTGTGAGAAAAATAGGGCACAAGCCAACGCATCTCAGACATGCAAGCCCCAGGTCATGGCTAGATTGCACCAACAACCATTACAACCAACTATCCCATGGCTAATATTCAACAATTCCTTTCCCTTTACTAAGCCAAGATGCAGGTGATGATGGATCAATGGATGAGTAAGTGAGTGCATGGAAAGGCATGAAGGAAAGAATGGTATGAAATGAAGAATGGAAGGAGCAGACGAGCCAACGACCAACGACCATTGACCAATGACCATCGACCAATGACCAACCCTACAATTAGACCAGAGATGGGTTTAAGTATCTCTCGTGGGGACTCAAGAACCTCCTGGACTTCCCCAAGAAGCTCACGTAAATAATCCCCTTCCTTAGACAAAAAGGGTAATTAAAATAGGAATAAACACTTATCCCCTTAAGCCCCCTCTCTTGTGGAATCATATCCCCCTATAACTCTAGTCCCTGTCTATCTAGAAGCCAACCATGTATTTATTATTAATAATGATAAAAAAAATTACATGTCTTGGGAACACTGGCCTTTTAATAATTGTTTGGGCACTCTGGCCTCTCAGCATTGTAACAATACATTATTTAAAGTGGGGGTTCAAAACCTGGGATGTTACATCCCCTCCCCCTTATTTTGGCACTGTCCTTAGTGCATATACAAAATAGAGATCAAAATCTCAAATTTATTCAAAAAGTTGTGGGTACTCTTCCCGCATGGCATCTTCATGCTCCCATGTAGCATCTTCAGGACTGTAGAAGGTCCACTAAACATTTAACAGCTCTATAACTCGATTATGGAGCATTTTGACTTTTCTATCCAATACCTACACTGGATGAACCTGAAAATATCCCTCTGTCTCTACCTAAATCAGACGCCAATCAATAACATGGTTAATCATGTACATATTTATTTAGTAAAGAGACATGAAATACATTATGCACATTCATGGAAGCAGGCAATGGAAGCATGTATGCAACTGGCCCTATTCTGTCCAATATTTCAAATGGACCACAGAATCTGGCTGTCATCTTTGTAAAACTACCCAATTTCAAAGATCTTTTCTTGGGATTCACTTTCAAAAGTACATGCTCCCCTACTTTAAATTCTCTAGCTATCCTATTCTTGTCTGCATAATATTTCTGTCTATCCCGAGCTTCATTTAAATTCTTCTTGATCTTGACCACCTGGTATTCCATGTCCTTGAGCGACTCCAACCCAAGTACCACTCTATTTGCTGGGTTGTTCCAACTTACTGGAGTATCACATTTACTACCGTACAAGGCTTCAAATGGGCTCATTGTCAATGAAGATTGATACCCATTATTATATGCAAACTCAACCAAGTGTAAGTCATCTTCCCACTTAGATGGATTATCCATCACATACATTCTCAACATGTCTTCAATTATTCGATTGACTCTCTCTATTTTCCCATTTGTCTGGGGATGATATGTTGTGCTAAAGTTTAGATTTGTGCCAAATCCTTTAAACAATCGCCTCCATAAATTGGAGGTAACTTCGTATATCTGTCCGAGACGATTGTCCTAGGTATCCCATGCAACCTAGCAATTTCCTTCATGAAAATTTCTGCAATATTAGTCGCTTTATGCGTTGTCTTCACATACACAAAATGAGCAGCCTTTGTTAATTTTTCAACCACCACCATGCTTGAATCATGTTGCTTATTCGTTCTGGGTAATCTTGTGATGAAATCCATGGTGATCACTTCCCATTTCTTCTCTGGGATTGGTAATGGCTACAACAAACCCGATGGGTGCCTATGCTCAACCTTCACCTTCTGACATTCCATACATCGAGCGATGTAATCAACAACATCCTTCTTCATTCCCGACCAAAATAATTGGCTTCTTACTACTGTAATTGTTTTCTGGTAACTGGGATGTCCAACATAAGGAACATCATGGATTTCCTTCAATATGAAATTCCTCAGTTCTCCAGAACTAGGAACATAGATTCTATTTTTATGCATGAGTAATCTGTCTTCCTTTATCTTATATTCCTTTATTTTCTATTTTACATATCCTTGCTGTAAGTTTTCCTTTACCTGTAGGTAATTCTGGTATGTAACAAGACCATCTAAAATTCTTCTCTTCAAGTCTGACTAATGCATACTGACAACAGTATCATGCATGATATGCACTCTTCTACTAAGTGCATCGAAAAAATTATTCTCATTTCCCTTGATATGCTTGATATCAAAGTCATATTCACTTAAAAATTCCAGCCATCTTGTTTTCCTGGCATTTAAGGTTGGTTGTTCAAAAAGATACTTCAAGCCAATGTGATCTGTCCTTAATTCAAATTTCTTCCACATGAGATAATGCATCCACATCCTCAAGGCGTGAACAATGGAAACAAGTTCCGAGTCATGCATGGCATAGTTCCTCTCATGTTCCTTAAGATTTTTGGACTCATATCCAATGACATGTCCATTTTGCGCGAGGACTCCCCCAAGTCCTTCCTTACATGCGTTTGTACATACCACAAAACTTTCATTTGGGTCATAAATCTTTAACACAGGTGCACTAGTAAGTAATTCCTTCAACATATTAAAATTCTTTTTACACTTGAGTGTCCATTCAAATTTAGTTCCCTTCTTTTGCAAAGAAGTGATGGGATGAGCAATATTAGAAAAACCTACTATGAACCTTCTGTAGTATCCATCTAATCCCATAAAAGATCTGATATCTGACACATTTTTGGGTGTTGGCCATCCTCTAATGACTTCGATCTTTTCTGGATCTACTGCTATGTCCTGCTCTAAAATAATGTGTCCCAAGTAATGGATCTGCTTTTGATAGAAAGAACGCTTACTCAACTTGGTATACAACTGATTTTCTCTCAGTACTTGCAATACCAGTCTTAAGTGATGTTCATGCTTCTCTTCAGAATTAGAATAGATAAGTATGTCATCTAGGAATACTATGAAAAATTTATCCAAATAATTTCTAAATATTCCATTCATTAAGCACATGAAAACAACTGGTGCATTGGTCAATCCAAATGGCACCACTACAAATTCATAATGCCCATACCTAGTCCTAAAGGTTGTCTTATGAATGTCTTCTTCCTTGATTCTTACCTGATGGTATCCTGCCCTCAGGTCAATCTTTGAGAATATCTTTTCTCCTCTTAGCTGATCAAAGAAGTCATCAATTCGGGGTAGAGGATACTTTTTCTTTACAGTGCACTTGTTCAGTTGTCGAAAGTCAATACGCAACCTCAATGTTCCATCTTTCTTTTTGAAAAAAAGTACTGATGCTCCCCAAGGTGAAACATTTGGACGTATGTACCCTTTCTTCAACAATTCCTCCAACTGCATTTGTAACTCTTTTAACTCTGGTGTGCTCATTCAGTAAGGTTTTCTTGACACCGGGGCAACTCCTGGCACTAAATCAATTGAGAAATATATCTCCCTTCTTGGTGGCAATCTGGGTATTTCTTGGAATACATCTTCAAATTCCTATAGTACCGAGAAATATTTGAGGCTTGGCCCTTTGTATTATCTGTCTCTTCCACATGAGATGCATACAATTGACATCCTTTCCTAAAACATCTTTTTAGCTGTAAGGCTGAAATCTTCCTTATAGAGATGGGTCTTGGAACTCCTTTCATAGTGCTCTATTTTCCATTTCCATCAAGAGATGTAAATGTCTTGTTATGACAATCTAGGAAATTGTGATGCTTTTCGAACCAATCCATTCCAATCAGAATATCATAACACCCCAATGATATGATATTTAGATCAATACTAGTATTCACACCATTAATACTTATGGAACAACTTTTGACCATATCATGGATTCTTCTTTTGGTTCCAGTGGCTAACTGAACCAAAATTGCTTTTCCAAGTTTACTTTTCTCCAAATGTAATCTATCCACTATATTAGGATCAATGTAGCAATGAATTGCTCCTAAATCAATCAAAATAGAAACAGGTTGATTTATGATATTACCTTCCACCTCGATCATATTAGACTGGTACTCTGCTTTTTGATCATTTAAAGTTGCACAAATTCTTCCCATGTCTTTAAATGTTGTAGCCTCTTGGATGTTGTGCACAGTCTTCACTCTATCCTTTCTGTGTGGGAAATCCTTGTATAGGTGATCTTCCTTGCATCCCCAACATTGGATTTGTGGTCTTCCCCTTTTTCCCAAGGATCTTCCTTCCTGGAATCTCCCTTAGCATACTGATCTTGATGATTTCTATTAGGCTCATTCGTATTGAAGGAAGGTTTGAATCATTTCCTCCTCTGATTGGACTTCACATTTTTTTTATCCTTCTAATATTTCTGTAGGGATTCTCTTCCTTTGCCTTGCTCATACATGTATTTAGCCTTCCTGATGGATTTAGTAAAGGTCTTGGGTTCATCATACTTGATCTTTTCCTTATAAAAGGCTGGCAGTCCACTTAGAAATCTCTGTATTTTCACTTTCTCATCACCAATGAACCTGGCATAATTTAACAATCCCAATAACTTCTTCTCGTATTCTTCCATAGTCATGCTTCCCAACCTGAGTTCAAAGAACTCCTTCATTTTCTTGTCATAGAAATGCTCTGAGAGGTACTATTTTTAGAAGTACTTATTGAACTGATTCCAAGTGATGCTAGTTTAATTAACATGTTCCACTTGCTTCAATTGGTCCCACCACATTGCATATTTCTCGTGTAAATGGTAGGTGAAAATCCTGGCTTCCAGATTTGATGAATAGTTATGCAACTGAAAATATCTCCTGAGCCCAAGAAACCATGCTTCGACATCATCTTCCCTTTCTCTTTCACCCTCAAAGGAAGGTGGCTTGAGTTCCTCAACTCTCCTTGCAAACTATCTACCTCTTGTTTCCTTCTTTGGTGTCTGACAAGAGATACCTCTGGACTGCTTACGGGATCTTCCAAGGCATACAAATTTCTTTCTGAGTAAGGAGGTGGGTGGTGTCCATCATCTCTTCTTTTATGGCACCTGACTTCTTCCTCTTGTCTTGAGTTTGATCCCTTATTCATTTTTATCTGCAACTGATTTAAACTATGCAACACTCGAGAATTTATCTGAATTTGCTCTCTCATCAGTCTCTCGTTGTCTTTTTTGTAGCTCTGCACTTCCATCTTCAGGCTTCTTACCATTTCTATTAATGTTTCCTACTCTCCTTTTCCATTGCATCCATTGGACTCTGTCTCTTCATTACCAACTCTGTTATTCTGGCCTTCGACCTCCTTATCATGACTGGAGGATCCCTCGCCTTCTTCCATTTCCTCAATACACATCCTGATTTGATGTGCTTAGACCCCTTAATTAAACAAAATGTGCAAGCGACCATTATGTTATAATTATGCATATGATAAACAAAATTTCCAAACCATGCTACATGTCTCTTATCGTTTTTGTTCATGGAGATCATATCCCCATTCTCCAAAAATAACAGTGTCCTGTTATCCTTGGCTAACACATAATTTCATCCTGCACATGCGCTTCCTCCAAACCATCTTCCCAGGTGACCACAACTCGAAACTGTAGCTAAATCCTTCCTTAGCACTTTTCTGTCTCGAAGACAACCAATTCAGCCCTTAGCCCTCCTTCACTCAGCTCTCAATATGCATATGAACACGACCATGACCCTGTGCTTAGCTAAAAAATCACTTGTCCAGAGCTTCATGACTTCAAAACTTTCAACCAGGATCGGATCAACGATCCTCTTCCTCTTTCACGATCAACGATCAAGATCCACTTTGGGACTTCGTGCTTCAGGAGTATCAACTTTCCTCGCTTTCCTCCTCTAGGAACACTTTTACCAGGAGTTTAGGATCTATCGAAGGGTGTCCTCCCACAGATCGACGGCTGTGAATCACTTTGGTTCTTTGGGCTTCAAAAGTTTCAAACTTTCCTCCTGCACTTTCTCCCGAAGTGATTTCACTCGAAGTCGATGATCCTTCGACATGTGTCTTCTGGAATCTACGGTTGATATATACTCTGACCTTCAAGCCTTCAGGAGTTTTCGACCCAACTCAACCTTTCACATCTTTTTCCTTTGGAGTTTCCAGTCTCCAGACTGCACGATCTGTCTCCACATGAAAAAAAACTGAAAGTGGACACGTGGCCCAATTAGGTGAGTGACATGTGTCACGTTCTAACTAACTTTTCAATACTCCAAATGCTCAAAACCTACTGATACGTGGCACCCATCCCATGTTTCCACGTCATCCCAGGTGATGTCCGCAAGCCATGTCACTTTAGGAATTCCAGGATCCACATCACCTCTAGGTGACGTCATCGTGCCCCATCACTTTGGCTCTTCAGGCTTCGGAACTTCAGAAGTTTCCATACTAGCACACTTCCAATTCTCCTGAACTCTGAATTCCCGAACTGGCCAATCTGTCACCATGTGTCCTCCTGGATCGGACAACTAAGATTCAATTCGAGTCTTCACCTAGATTCTACGGATCTGGGCCATGTCTCTTTTGGATCGTAAATCCGAGATTCACCTCGGACAATCTGACACTTGAGATTTACTTCAGAAGATTTGGAGACTGAGATATATTTCGGATGATCGGACGATCAATATTTAGTTCGGCTCTCCAACTCTCCGGGCTTCGAGAGTCTCAAATGTCAATTGAAAACCTCTCGAGCAGATTTCTATGGAGTTAATGATCTGCTAAAATGTACTTCTTGGTGATCGACGATCAGGATCTACTTTGGCTATATGGAGTTTCTATGTTTGAGATCTAACATCTCACATCCCTTACTGCCTTTCAATTTGTGGGGGCACGCATTGACAATTTGGAGTAACCCGCTTTTCGCCCTGCAATTCTCCTGATGTTGACACATAACCCCTTGGTGAAACCGTGGTTTGGATTGCAGGACCACCTTGGGAAATTATCTCCCGTGCAACTTGGTTCCCTGCAATGCCTCATGTCCGTTGATCTCACTCTCCAATGGGATATGACGGTTGTGACCTTATCCCTTTCTACATTTTCATCGGATGATCCTTTTTCACCTATCCTCTGATTCAACGATCCTAGATCTCTCCTGATCCTACAGTGGCGATCGCTCCTGAATTCGAAGGGGACGGTCATGATCCTTCGAACCCCGTACAATGGGTATCTGGTGATCTAACTCCTGCATAGATTCTGTAATGCTAGTCCTCCTGATATTTTCAACTCCACGGTCAGATTTTGATCTGTAACCACGAGACTATCACCAATAGACCCGGCCCATACCGGCCCGATGTTTCAACCAGAAGCTCTGATACCAAATTGTAACATACCCAACCACCCACAGGCCGGGGCATGCTACCTACAAGCCCACCCTTGGACTTCGTACTCTTACCGATACCTTATTTCATTAATAAGAATGCATAAGATACAAAATTTAGCGACATGCACAACGATATCCAACAAGCATGCATAATCTAAGATTTAGTTAAATGATAATTAAAATACACAACAAAATACATTCATACACAGATAATAATATCACAACCGAGAGAACTTATCTTTATAAAAAGGCAACACCAACTGGCTACAGACCAAGGATGGTCCACCCAACCGTAGACACCACTGCTCCAAATATCAACAACAGTGTCACCCCCGAGGCAGGGCTATGAATCCACAAGGATGGTTCCAAAGTGTACTTGGGTTCCCAAACTAGTCAGCTGTCAATCTCTCACAGGTTTCCCAACACCCACAAAAATCCAAGTACCCAGCTCTCTTTTACCCAGCCTGTACCACCCAAGATAATGGACCTCCACCCTTCTCTGCCACACAATCCTTCTCCTTTATTTTGGGGCCTCTAGCACAACTGGTCTAGAATCTCAATGCTAGAAATCTCAGGACTTGCAGTTGTGAGAAAAATAGGGCACAGGCCAATGCATCTCTGACATGCAGGCCCCAGGTCATGGATGGATTGCACCAATGACCATTACAACCAACTATCCCATGGCTAATCTTCAACAATTCCTTTCCCTTTACCAAGCCAATATGCAGGAGAGGATGGATCAATGGATGGTTAAGTGAGTGCATGGAAAGGCGTGAGGGAATGAATGGTACTAAATGCAGAAGGGAAGGAGCGAATGATCCAATGACCAATGACCATCGACCAATGACCAACCCCAAAATCAGACTAGGGATGGGTTTAAGTATCTCTCGTGGAGAATCAAGAACCTCATGGCCTTCCCCAATAAGCTCATGTAACTGGTCCTCTTCCTTAGATAAAAAGGGTAATTAAAATAGGAATAAACACTTAGCCCCTCAAGCCCCCTCTCTTGTGGAATCATATCCCCCTATAACTCTAGTCGTTGTCCGTCTAGCAGCCAACCATGTAATTATTATTAATAATTATAAAAAACATTACATGTCTTGGGCACACTAGCCTTTTAATAATTGTTTGGGCACTTTGGGCTCTCAGCATTATAAGAATACATTATTAAAATGGGGGTTCAAAACCTGTGATGTTACAGGAAGAAACAAAGGAGGAAAGAAGACATGAAGAAAGGATAAGGTTCAAAAACCCCAGAAGGATAAAATATTATCCTCTTGATCTACGAGGCAAACAACATGATCTCCCAATCCTTCCTAAAGGTTCTTTGAAAGATTTTTTCAGAGATGGAACAATTGATGCTAAAATACATGTTGATTTGTTCTTGTATGTTTGTGATTTTCATATTGTGGAATATGATGATGTAATTGTAAGGTTGTTTCTTTAAACCTTATTTGGCCAAGCCTATGAATGGTATACAACATTTCCCACCAAATCAATTGGTTCATTCGATGATCTCAAAACCATGTTCCTTATTATGTTCACTCCCCAAGTCTCATATCATACTCTTCTCAATAATTTCACTCATATTTGTTTAAATATGAATGAAATAATAGGATATTTCAATATTAGATTCAATAAAACTATGAACAAGATTCCTGAAGATAAAAGGCCAAATGATCCAATGATACTTGGTTGTTATAAAAATGCCATGCCACCAAATGTAAATTTTTCTATCAGAACATCCCAATGGATACCCTAGAGGAAGCAATGACTAAAGCCACATAAATGGAGGAAATTATGATTGAGGCATTGACCCTGGCATTATCCTCGGAAAAGTATAAAGGAAGATGGGTAATCTAAATATTGATGATCAAGGATCCTCTAGTTAGAAAAGAAATGAAAATCAAAGGATGTGACCAAGTCAAAATTAGGCCACTGGTGGAGCATTTTTCAAGGGAACTATACCAGATGTGAAAACAAACCTCGTTGCAGCCCAAGAGACTAAGAAAAGGATCGATATTGCACAGATGAATAGAACAATTAGAAAAATTCAAAATGAAATAGCCATATTGATAAGGAACGATAATTATATACCCAATACAAGGATGTCGGTCCAAGAATAAAGAAGGAACCCTCCTCAAGAGAAAAGAGTGAGGTTTGAAAATGTTTATAATAAAAAAAGACAGAGGGTCCCCAGAAAACCAATTCTAAATGCAACAGTTCTTGATGAACCATATAATGAACAAATAGATGAACAAGAAAATGATTATTTACTGGAGGAAAATTTTGAACTTGTATAGAGGGACAGATGCGAGACGTCCATGTATATATTTGAAGAAGGTGAAGATGAGCCTGCCTCGCAAGAGAATGTTTCCCAAACATGGGAATTTGTAAATAAGTCCAAAATTAAAGATAATTATGAAAAAGACAAAGAAAAAAATAAAGAAAAGGAGAACGAGAATGAGACAACAAAAATGTGATAAGCAACACTGGAGCTAAGAAGCAACTTGAAATATCAAGCCCCCCCTAGATGAAATATAATGTTTTTGATGATCTGAGTAAGTTGAGGATTACTACGGGTTTCATAGAATTGGTAAATATTCCCCAACAAAGGGAAAATATTTTGAAGTTGTAATTGGACGAGCCAATTACAAGAATTGAAGCATTTTTCGCAAGCTCAAAACAAATTCAAAGCACATCAACAATCAATTTGAGAGGCAAAGTCCCACCCTTCTATATTTCGATAGAAAACCATGATGTTGCACTCCAGAATTGTCTAGTTGATACTAGTGCGACAAACAATATCATGCCCTTGGCATTAATGGAGGCGTTGGGTATGAGTTGCACTAGATACTATGATAAAGGTATTTACGCGATAGATTCCAAACAGGTGCCATCCTATGGAGAAATTAAATATTTTTATGCCTGGATCATTGTTGCTCCTTATATTATTACAATTTTCAATATTGTGGTGGTGGAACTTCCTCCTTCATATGTATTTGTCCTCGGAAAAGACCGATCATCCATGATCGAAGGCTATATAATGAATGATGGAAGTTGCATGATGTTGCCAGATAAAGACAGAGAAATGTTCAAGGTTCCTCGTGAACCTAGGAGACCATTTTATTTCAAAAATAAAGACAACGAGCTTATGGAAGATTATATATATGTTGGTATCGAAAACTATGCCATCCTGGTGTTGGCAGCCAACCCATTTTTTTTAATTACTCTCAAAAAGCTGCCTACACCCCTTGTCGTATTACGACAAATCATTGTCGCATTCTGCTAATAGACATTCGTCTCATTTTTGCAACTATTACAATTCAATTTCGATTCAGTTTTCACAACTGCAAGTGTGAAAACACCTCTTTCGTTGATTAGACTGTCGTCGTCTTTGGTTGATTTGTTGGTTGATACTTGATCACTGGTTTATCATATGATTGCTAAAGGTTCTATCAGACTTATGTTCTTGATCATTTTCTTACCTTGATTGCGCATTTGGATATATTTCATTGTTAAACCTTTGGGCATAAGAATTACTGGTTTTGTTATGATCTTATGAAAGTTATAATGGATCTGGTCATATTGTTTTTATCCTTGCTATGAGCTTTCACTCGATTCTTATATGAACAAATTTTATTGTATGGCTCTAAGACTTTGGAATACAAACATATATGATATGCACTGAATACATTGGCAAGTTCATAAAGGTATGATGGCAATAGTTTCAAGGCACATGAGTTAATCATATTCAACCTCACGAATTGATACTTGGCATGCTATTTGCAAAGTTTGCTTATACGTTGGTTGTTATATGATCCTGAGCTAT
>SNQJ01S0010905.1:12157-25432 GCA_010110895.2 Picea sitchensis | reverse complement strand
TATATATATATATATTTACATCTTTTTATGTCTTATGGATTACATTTATTTACAAATGTATTTACATGTGTATGCGTGTGCTTTTATTTACATGTGTGTAATATGCCAATCTAATACTTGATTAGCTAGAGTATCTATCATTTGATTCAATCTCCTAGGAACATGGATATATGTAATGTAATAAAAAAAATGTTCTAAGAGACATACCCTAAGGAATCGTCGATGTAGAGTAGGATCGTAAACGTAGTAAACCCCATTTAACTGGGACACAACCAATTGTGCATCTAGGTAGATCCGGAGGTAAGAGATACCATGTGACAAGGCGTCACGAAGCAACTCTATTACTACACTGTATTTAGAGACATTGTTTGTGGCGTCACCTAAACAGATACCTCCCGAAGATAACAATTGGCCTTGAGGTGTGAAAATCACCCAAGCTACAGAAGCAACCCTCCGAGTGTGTCGACTAGCACTATCTGCAAATCCAATGAACACGTCTGATTCACTTGACATCTGCCACAGTGAAAACATGACATCAAAACTACACATCCATAAGACCAAAAAGACAAAAACTAAAACGGTATAAGAACTATACATATATACAAGAAGTAATACTTATTGAGGTAGAGCCCATTTCTAGGCTCCGCTAAATATTTCCCTTCAAATTCAACCAGATGATAAGTGCCCTTATTTAAAACTTCCTTCACGATGAACGGTCCGAACCACAAGGGTTTGAACTTTCCTGCCCCCAAGGGATCCTTATCTTGGTCATAGACTAGGACAAGGTCTCCTTTGGAGAAAATCTGAGGATGAACGGACCGATCATACTGACACTTGACTCTTTGCTTGTGAGCCTCGTTAGCCATGGCTGCATCCCGTCATTTCTCATAGAGATACTCGAGATATAATAAGCATTCCTCAAGTGGTGAAGTGTTTGGAAATAACTGTACTGCCAAGTTAAGAGATGGGATCTGACATTCTATAGGCAAGACTGCTTCCAACCTGTAAACAAGTTGAAAAGGTCAGAAACCAGTGGCATTCTTTACAGATGTTCGGTAGGCCCACAATGCCGAGTATAACATCGAATGCCAATTTGACTTGGCCAAATTGATTGTTCGCTGTAGAATGGTATTGAATGACTTATTCACAGCTTCCACCTGACCATTTTCTTGTGGGTAATAAGGTGATGAGTGTTCTTGCCTCAACCCAAGATTTTATGTTAATTCATACATTATTTTGTTCTGAAAGTGACTTCCATGGTCAATGACAATCTCCTTCAGGATGCCAAACCTTGCTATTATCTGATTAAACAAGAAGAGAGTTGATGTTTCTCCATCATACTTGAATGTCGGCATAGTTTCAACCCACTTGGTAAAGTAGTCTACTACTATGATGATATAATGGTGCCCCCTAGCTGAGGGGGGGTGGAATGTAGTATAATCAATCCTCCACTTGGTGAAGGGGCCAACTATGATGATGGGAAACATGGGAGTAGGATGTGCTCTCATATTTTGTGAGAAGATCTCACATGGGTGGCACTTCTTGACCGATTCAACACAATCTTTGATTAACGTTGGCCAATAGTAATCGAATCGTAGAATATTTTGGGATGTTTCCAACCTAGACAAATGACGACCACATGCTCCCGTGTGGCAGTCGTTAAGCATGAGTTATGTTTATTCATGGGTGATAAATCGACGAAGGATGCAATCTATACCTCGACAATACAAAGTGTCTTCGATAATAAGATAGTTTTTTTCCTGATGGCGTATATGTCAACGCTCATCACAAGAAGCAGAAGCGGGGCACTTCAAAGTATGGAGATAGAATAGTATATATCCATACCAGGGATCCAAATATGCGATAAAAAACATATCTCCTTTAATTGGTGACTCTTCGGGTATAACATCACCTGACTCGACCGGAAGTTCCAAGATGAGTTCTGCAAAGACCAACAACTTTTTGGATTTCTCCAAAACAAAATCCAAGTCAAATTCCTGGAGGATAACTATCCATCTATTGATATTTCCACTGATTACGCGTCGTGTCAACACTTATTGGAATGGATTCACAATGACGATGACGATGGTCTTGCGAAACATGATATAGTGATGGAACCATTGGACAGCATGAACTGCTGCCAACACAAGTTTCTCAACATGGGAGTAGTTGAGTTATGGTCCAACCAGGCCTCTTCTCAGGTAATAAATCATGTGCTCTTAAAGAAAATTGTCCCCTTGAACCAAGACCATGCTGATGGTCGACTCTGCAATGGCCAAATACAATAATAAATATTTATTATAATTGGGTGGTCGAAGCAGGGGGGAAGACGTGAGAGCATGTTTCAACACTACAAAAGAGTGTTGAGCATCTTCGTCCCAATGGAAAGGAACGCCCTTCTTTAGTAAACACATGAACCCTTTTGTGATCTTGGCATAGTTTGCGATGAAATACCGTAAAAAGTTCGCTTTTCCTTATAAACTCTGAAGCTGAGGGACTGTGCACGTCGAAGGAAACTGAACTATCACCTCAACATTTAAAGGATCGTCCATGATCCCCGTTGTGAAAATTAGGAAACCTAATAGACGACCCGACGTCACGCAAAAACTACATTTTTTTGGATTCAAGCGAATCCGATAGTAGCGACATCTCTCAAAGATAAGTTGGAGGTGTTTGGGATGATCATCTCTCTTGCGATATCGTGACGCTAAATCATCGAGGTAAGCCTCGAATAGGTGTTTGAGATCATCAAAAGCAAAAGACATGGCATGTTGAAAAGTGGCTCTAGCATTCTTTAGGCCAAAAGGCATCTTCTGATAAGAAAATGTACCCCACGGACAGATAAAAGTTGTTTTATGCTGGTCCTTGAGTTTGATATGTATCTGATTGTATCCCGAGAAACCATCCATGAAAGAAAATACCTCGCAACCTACACATTCATTGACAATCTGGTCAATAAATGGGGTGGGGAAATTATCCTTTGGACATGCCTTGTTCAATTCACGAAAGTTCGTACATACGTGAATCATACCCTACTTTTTGTCGACTGGAATGAGATTCAACACCCATTGAGTCAATTGGACAGGGTAGATGAAACCAGCTTTGAGTAGTTTCTCTACTTCAGCCTTAATAGTTGTTGCTTTATGAGGATTAACTGGACAAAGCTTTTTTTGGAGCGGCTTGGCTTCAGGGTAAGTCGTGATTTCATGTTAAACATTTCTTGGATCAACGACTGGAATTTCCTCGTAAGACCAGGAAAAAACGTCGCGAAATTATTTACATAAATCTGTATAGATTTGAATCTCCTTAGGGGAACAGTCCGCTTTGATGAAGACATTATCCATGACACCAGGGATTCTGGAGATATCAATAGGGATCGTTTTAGTGATGGTTTCCATATTACCCTCAACATAAACTACGTGTGTAGCCAAAGGATTGATAGGACAAGACCTATCTCCAGTCATAGTCAACACAAATTCTCTTGCCTTTATTCTTCCTAACTCTGGGAGGAAGTATGATCTGTGATGGAGATCATCCCAGGGTCTGTCCGGACCAGTCAATGCCTCTAAAATCATCTCATCAGAGGGAAATACCAATTCTAAGGAATCGTTAGTGGCAAGGGAACCTTGAGGCCAGGCAGTCTCGAGAACTAGATCTAACTCCGGTGTAGGAGTCAGATCGGGGTTGACTGAATCTTGTTGGACTATAGAGTATGAAAATTCTACCACGGACAAGGGCATGGACATGCCATGGTTCCCTATCCCTTCCATCATGGATGATGGGGAAGGAAGAATCCATAGATCATTAAAGTAAGTCGTGCAGAATGACGACACTGAAAATATTTCAGCCTTAGGCTGGTTGGGGACAACTGATATCATTTTGACATCGCCGGAAGGAGGCGGGTAATCGAAAGTACCCATGAGAGGTGGGCACAAACCAACCCCCACGTTGGCGATGTCAGGCTATAGGTTATCAATCATAGGGACCGTGGATGCCCCCAATGAAGGGTCAGGTTTGGAGAAATACAATTGATCAATGGTCACGATTCAACCTTCATGTGGAAACAACAAGACCTGAAAAACTGTAGCAACCACTGCATGCATGGAATATGTCCAACTCCTTCCTAACATGAGGTTGTAGTCGAGAGGTGCATCGACCACTTCAACTTTGACACACACAGTCTTCCCTCCTAACTTCATGGGGAAAGAAGGAATGATTCCATGTGGTATGAAAGAACGACCATCGAAAGTCATGAGAAGAGTAGGTGAAGGATATAGAATGGGTTTGCTAATGGCCTTCCAACACGCCAACGACATCACAAATGTCAAGGTGCCCTCATCAACCACCGTATGGAAAATATTTCATCTAGACGTTTCATGGGGTGAGCCACTACTATCTGAAATACAACGTGGTATGGGAGATGAGGTTTCAAGTCAGTTGTATCAAGCGTGATAGTTCTTGGATTACATGTCTCAACGAATCCTAAGGAGGCTAACAAATTCTTTCTCTACAAAGGTCAACTTTGAAGGACCTCTAAAGAAAATATCGCGCAAGGGGTTTGTGACAAATCCTCCACCATAGATTAGTTCTGGGAGACCCTTGTGTTTGTATTATGTGAAGATTTCTTGAACTCCCCTTTCAAGATGTGTGTCATTGTTTCACCCATTGTTCTCTCGATATGGAGAGGAACAGATGGGTTTTCGGCTTCTTTTCCCTTTTCGTAAGTACTTGGCGTTCTGTAATCATGTGCCCTAGTAGCTATGTGAGATTCACCTTTCAACATATAGACGTTCAAAGTCAAGGGATTTCTAGACAACGAAGGGGGTCACTGACTGCCCCCATCCACGTTCACAAATGCTTGAGTTAAATTTTGCCCATGAGGAAATGGGTTCGTTAACACTATAGGCTATTGTTGTGCCAATAACTTTTGGGCCTCCGAGAGTTGAGGGAATAGGTTAGTCGGGTGGTCTTCTGTGCAGAGGTTGCACAAATACTTCGACTTCTTTCTCTTTGTGTTTCCCCTGCCAGCATTATTGGTGGTTTTCTTATCCCCCTTACCCTTCTTTCGCTGCTTTTTCTTCCCTTCGGCCTATTGGCTGGCCTTTGGGTTTGTCGATTGCACGCTGTGTACATCCGATGTCTGAGCAAGGGGAGAAACCAAACTAGGAGTTGGGTTGGCCATTGTCTGTTGTATCCAAAATTGTTGTAAATGGTTTGACAGCTGATTGGTGGGATTTGGTTGTGTTGAACCAACAATGTCGTCAGCATGTGGTCTAGATTTATGTCTGGTCTTATCAAGAATATACCATGGTGCATATGGAAAAAATTTGTAAAGAAAATCAGACTGAGAGTAAATCATCTCTAGCTATTGAGCTCCCATTATCGCTTCTTCCTCTGAAAAGACTCCTGACATTGCTACGTCCTTGGATATTTGGGGTACCAAAGACTTAAGGAACCATTCCAGTAGGAATACTGGTGGAACTGGTACTTTAATCAAACTCTTTTGGTGTCGCCATTCTCAGATGTGATTAGAGATATGGTCAGCCTTTGTCTTCTCAAAGTTGGCTAACAGTTCTGTGCTGGCATCGTATCTCACAGGTAATTGAAAATGGATTAATAAAACCATTTCCAATTCACCAAAAGTAGAGTATCTTGAGTGGTCGAGCTTGATGTACCATTTCGCGGCACTCCTGATAAGAGTGCGTTGAAACAAACACAACTGAATGGAGTCGTCCCTCAAAGAATTGGATGAGAATCATAGATGAAATGTGGTCACATGATCGCCTGGATCTTCGTTAGGCTTGCCTTCCAAATTTCGAATGTCCTAGGGCAACTTGGTCGGCATAACAGGCCAACGTGGATCGTGAAAAATTGGGTCATTCAATAATATTGACAAGTCTGGAAAATGCAAAGTTGCCAGAAACAGTAGCTTAGGTTGTTGAGTATGTATAGGAGGATAGGAGCCTGGGATTTGGCTAGCACCAGGTTTCCAGGAAACATTAGGCTACTAGCCTGGGTTTTGGTAAAAACCATGGCCTAGAGCGACATTTGGATGATGCGCTTATTGACACGTCATTGACTGACTCCCGTAGTAGGACGTTGAGGTTTGAGAAGGGATTGCTCCCGACATAGTGTTTCAAAGGTTCTGGAAAGGGTTTCCCCTTGCTGATTTGATGGGCATAGGTATTAAGCCTTTCTAGGGGTTCCATTGAACATGGAATGGGTTAACCCCGGTCGACATTCTTGACGAGGGAACTGATCCCTACCATGGATTCCAATGTCCTTGAGAAGTGTGTGCCCCCTGTGCAGGAATAGTACCCTTCACAGGATTTTGTGATCCATAACTAGGGTTTCCCCCGACCAAGATGGTAGCTGACGAGAATGTGTTGTTACCAAACATGCCAAACAAAGAGAATGACAAAGAACCCACCGGTGTGGTACTAGAAGAAGGTCCTTGACTACCTGCTTCAAACAAGTTATAGTTCATGGTCAACCAGATGGGTTACTGAGGAGCATCGCCGAGCGAGGGAGACGACAAAGGTATATGATCCCCACCGTAAGGGAAATAATTATAAGGGGCTGAGGTGCCCTCCATGGACCCTTGTAGAGGAGCGTATGAGCTCCCTTCCTCCAGACCCAAAGTATGTAAGGTGGAGTAGGAGAGGACCGAGTTCGTGTCAAGTTTGCGCATTTTGTATGAAAATGGAGGGCCCGTCGCAATCTGCGTAAATGGTGCAGTGATGGCCACCATGGATGACATCATACCACTACTCGAGGTAGAGGTGGTCGAGACTATAGTGGCCCAGACCTGTGAAGGTGAGTTAGGAGGAAAAACATCCCTAGTTGTGGAAGTCGTAGAGGGAGTATGAGGAATCCCTGACGAAGTAGCAACATTTGCTTCCATTGTTGCTTGTAGGATTATCTGACGCTCGTGATGCATTACCCTTGGAGGGGAAATATGTATCATAAGTGGTGTCGAAAAGTCAGTGATCGGAGAGTTATACGGACTGATAGCTTCCGCTCCAAGGTCAGAAATAGTTGGTCCCTCCAGAAATGAATGTTCTCCTCTCGGAGATGGCTTGAGTACAACTTCTTGTGGTCCGGTCGCCTCAAATGAACCTTTCTGGTCAAGTCTTTGCCTTTGCGATGGCGGTAGTGGATCTAAGTTAACCGACGACAGGCCCAAAATCCTTCGCGACTGGCGGAGCTCTTGATCTTCCACTGTGTGAGAGAATCAACGACACACTAAGGCTTTCTATCATTCAAGACTAAAACACACACTAGAAAAATTTCCTATGAGATGCAGCAAGCAAACCACTATTACTAGTTGGAAGAGAAGTTACAACAACCAACACTAGAGAAACTTACCGGTGCAAGTGCAACTCAAACATGGAAGCACCCTCCGGGTATACTCTGCAAAGCATGGCCCGATGTCTGCCCTAGGTACCACGATATACCCCCACAGTCACCTGTGTAAGTCCTTAAAATCAAAGGCAACCAGGTTTCCATCTCGTGAACAACTACCAGGCGGGTATAGTCGACAATCGAGTGGACCGCAATGAGCAAGGTATCAATCCCGAAACCTATTGAGGGTATTGAAAGAAAGTGTTCTGGAAGATGACTGATGACCTCGAACATATTCTATACCCACGAAGCTCCATGGCAAATGAGATCAATATAATCCCAATATAAGTCCTCTATATGCGTTCCTCCGCTACGATTGTTCCAGCTTCGAAGGGGTTATCTCTGCTACCTTTTTGCACGCAACCTCATTTTTAGCCCCTGTGTTAGAGGGGGGTCCCAGATAGTTTTCACGTTACTGGAATTTTTCACTCCTTAGCACAAACTCCTATGTTTGTTTTATATCCTTGAAGAGTTTCCTCTTCAACCTAAATCAAAGGCTCTATCCTAGTCTAGTTAATGGACCCTACAAACACAAAGTCCGATTAATTTTATTTAAGTGTTAATTTTAAGTGGTTTATATTAATTCAAAGGAACATAAATGAAACTAATGGTTTGTTTTAAGAGATGAAAGAGAAGAAAAAATGTTGGAAACAAAATTACTTATTTTTCAACAAACAAAGATTTGCAAATTGAACACTCTTTAACTAACTTTTCTAACTAACTTTTTTCTCTAAGATATTTTAAAAGAAAAAATCAAAACTAAATTTCACTCGACTAAGAGCTACTTAAAGTCCTAATTATTCAGTAAAGAACTTAAGAAAGCACTCTTCTTCTTGAAAAACAACTAACCTAACTACTTAACCAAATAAGAAACTGATTTTTTTTTTTATATGCTCCAAAATAAGAAACTTGAAAATGAATTCTTTTCTTTTCTTCTAAATCAAGTAAAAAAGGAAAAGTGAAGACAAGACGAGACCAAAAACCAACTTTTGGTCTACTGCATCTCGCAGAGAGTTACTGACAATACTAAACAAGTTAATCAGAAAAACTCACAAAACTTGTCTCAAACCCTAATAAAAAAAACACAAGAAAACTTGATAAAGAAAACACTATCTATTATCATACCTAGGCCAAAGACTGTATGAAACAGATACCAGGGATAAATCAAGAAAACTCTTGAGAAAAATGGCTTCATTCAGGGAAGAGTATGATTGCCTCTTCTTTAAAAAATATTTTCCTGACACAGGCATGCAACTGATACTTCAACAACCTATGTATGTATGCGGGCTGTCCAAAGATAGGCCTCGTATGTACGTGTGCAGACCCTATTCAGGCCGTATACACCTCTGTGACTTCTCTAAAAAGAAAAATTAATAGTCAAGCATAGGTAGGGAGTACTGGTATGGAAGACCAGGACCCCTTAAAGACACAAAAACTTACTGAAACTCAAAAAATAGTAAATAAACCAATTAAAGATACCCAAAAAAAAAATATACCCTAAAAACCCTAGAGGTTCCCCAGTATGGTTTCCAGTTTTTCTATAGTGGGAAAACCCCCTACGAACTACACTAGGGTTCTAAAGTGCAGGTAGAGCTAACCATATAAAGTCTCCTACTTTTAACAACTATCCTGAAAATACCCCACATTCATATATAAAGTTCAAATTATAGGGATCTGGTAGTCTTACCTTGAACTCCACGTCCGATGTCAATCCCAATGCGTTCGGTCGCTTCTCAACTGCAAATCTCCTCCCAAGGCTAACCTGCATTCACCAAAAGACAAATAAGAAGCTGCGAACACACATTCTATATATAGATTAATGGGTAGATGTCATAACAAAATGTAAATCGTACATAGAGATAAAACACATCATATGGCGGGACGACAAAAGTACTTCTTTATATTAATCTCATAATTTCACTTACAAAACGAGATCGACGACTGCTCCTCGAACCTGGTCCTGGGCTCCTCTTCACCAAGCTACAACTGTTTGAACATATCCTTCTTCTCTCACACTTCTCTCCAGAGAATAGGCATAGGCTTATGGATGAGGAAAAAGGGCAAGAATGGGGAATTCTGGCTCAAACTCACAATGTGGCTGCAAATTCTTGGGGCAAGGGGGGATTAGGAAATGGGCAGAGTTTCACTACTTTCATGCTTCTTTTTAGAATGGGATCCCAAAATCTTCTTTTATATACCAAAAATATAGTTATTCGGTTGGGTGATGGGCTATGGGCGGTAAATTGGTTAGGAAACTACCCAAAAGCATGTATTCCCTTGAAAATTTTTATTTTTTGCAACTTTTGTGGGTATACGCGGGCTGTAATGGTGCATCTAGCATACGTACGTGGGCAGTAATGGTGCAGCTAGCGTACATACGTAGGAAGTAGTGGTGCAGGGTGTGTACATCTTCAAAAATTTGGTTTTTAAGAAGAGCTATTCAGTATTGGCTTGGCAAAAATAGTAAGTAAGATGGCCTACTACTAGTTATGCATGTGTGGTGAAAATTAGGGTTATAACGGAGTCCAGTCATTTTTTGGAAAAATCAACTTTGTACGGAGATTTGTCCTTGATTATGCAAGTATTGTGAAACCTATCAACTCATTGTTGAAAAAGGATCAAAGGTTTGAATGGACTTCAGATACACATGAAGCTTTTAGTAACATAAAAAAGGATATCATTATAGCCCCAGTCCTCATTAGTCCAAACTTCCAAAGAGACTTCATCATTTATTCATTTGCAACAAAAATTGTTGTGGGATATGTTCTTACTCAAAGAAATGCCAAGGGTGAAGAACTACTAATTAGATTCATGAGCAAGACCCTTCATGATTATGAATTAAGATATTTGGAATTGGAGAAACAAGCCATGTCTCTTGTAAAGGAAGTAGCACAATTTCAGACTTATGTATTAAAATATCATGGCATTGCATATGTTCCATCCTCTCCTGTTAAGATGCTTTTAAATCAGAAATTGAGAGAAGGGATATGGGAAAATTGGTTGGCAAAAATTCAAGAGTATGACATTGAAATTAATCCTTTAAATGCAGTCAAAGGGAAAGGGTTGTGAAATCTAATTGAGAACAGTGATGTTTTGAATGAAGTAGTTTCCATTTCAATTGGAAAAACTATATCCGGTTCTGAATGGTACAAAGATATTGTGTTTTATTTAAATTCTGGACAATTCCTTGTCACCATAACTACAAAGGAAATAAGAGAATTAAAGATGAAATCAAACAATATGTATTGATTGTTGATGTATTATTCAGAAGGAATTATGATGGCATGTTGTTGAGGTGTGTTGATGAAAAGAGAGCTCAAGAATTTCATGGAGGTATATGTGGGGGACATTTTGCACCTACTTCTACAACACATAAATTAATAAGAGTCAGATCTTATTGGCCATTAGTCTGCAAAGACTCATATCCTATGGTGATAATTTTTTTCTCTTGCCAACAATTTTTAGGGAAGATGAAAATATCTGCAATGCCATTACAACCCATATATGTAGAAAAACCATTCGCCCAATGGGGACTGGACATCATTGGACCAATAAATCCAAAATAAAGTAAATGGAATATATACACCCTCACTTCTATATATTATTTCACGAAGTGGAAATAAGCAGTAGCATTAAAAAAGGTTGACTCCGAAGAATTGATTAAGTTTATCAAAGATAATATATTTTCAATATTTGGTGTTCTAGAAAAGTTCATTACTAACAATGGTTCAATTTTCATCGGGTCAAAATTTACAGAATTTTTTGGAGAATATGGCATCATCATGGGACAATCATAAAACTATTATCCATAAGGCAATGGTCTTGTTGAATCTACCAATAAGATACTCATTCAGATTTTAAAGAAAATTATTGATCAGAATCAAAAGAATTGGCATTTCAAATTGACGGACGCTCTATGGGTGAGCATAATGACTCTGAAAGACAACACTGGGATGTATTCATATATGTTGGTTTACGGGAAGGAAGCAAAAATTCCAATCATCCTTGAAATAAATGCCTTGACTTATTTTGTTAACACAAAATACACTGAATATATTACCCCTATGCAAAAAAGATTAAATCAACTATTGATATTAGAAGAAGAATGAAGTGAAGCTTTGCATAGAACATATCGGAGTTGGTAGAGTGTCAAAAAATATTTTGATCAGAGCGCAACAGTAAAACAATTTCAAAAAGGTGAACTGGTGTTACTCTGGAACAAAGCTAAGGAAAAACTGTCAATTCATACAAAGTTTGAAGCACTATGGATCAGGTCGTACATCATTCAAAAAATCATGGGTTTCAATTCATATATGCTCAAATATATGAAGGGGAAAATTTTAATGTTTCTTGTTAATGGGCGACACCTGAAAATATTTTTCTCCTGAAATTTTCTCTTCTCCTTGTACATAGTTTTCATTTATTTTGTACATCCTTACTGTTTTGACTCCATATCCCAAAGGATAAAACATCTGGTCATGAATATTATGGATTCTAGACAACCCACAGGGTGTTATCATCCCATAGTTGGAGCCAGTTGTTGAACCCCTTTCATGTTTTTTGTTTTCCCCTCCCTTATTCTATTTTTCCACCTCTTTCAATACCCTTTCTCCCCCCCTTCTATATTTTCCCTTTTCCCATTCTTCTCTTTATCCCCCTTTTTTTTACTTTCTTCGTATTACTCTACTTAACCATTTTCATGTTCACAGAACTTTGTACTCGCGGACTATCGCACTTGCATTATCATCCATTCACCTATTCATAAGTCTTCCCAACACTTTGACTCTATCCATTGTTCGCTCGATACTTTTTTATACTTAGCCATTCCATACTTTTGGACTTTTGGACGTGAAAACCTTTGGAATTGCATATATGCCTTTTCATACTAGTCGTCAACCCCGATGCTTTTCCATTACCTATCCCTTCACATTGTTAGATGTCACATTTATTGTTATCCCTACGGACCCAAATACCAAATTTATTTTTGAGGTGGTCGTTAATTAATAATGTTGTTACCGAGGCTACTAATAGTTATTTTGAGTTAATGTTTCCGGAAAATGAATATAACTCAAGTTCATTTTACTGTGCAAAATAATAGCTCAATAAAATATGGAAAGACTCACTAGGAAATCCATGAGAAAACAATCATTTTGTGGGGATACCCAGAACCTCTTCGCTAGAGAAGATCAAAATTATCATTGGTCGTGCTCCTACTGGTATTACTAGAAATTTTCGGTTAGAGAAAAAAACAAAGTATGGACGTCAGGAATAGTTCTTTCTGGGTGTGCTTCAAAAGTATTTCAGTGCAAGGACATTGTCACCTAATGTGTCGACAGGCTCATTCAAAACAAAATATTTATTTCACTGCATAATAGTTCTTCCATCTCATTGGCACCCTCAATATTTAGAGAAATGTTGAAATTACAAGATCCAAACTTGGTCTACAAAGGAGATGAAGCGAGAAACTTCCTAAAAAGCAAGAATAAAGGATTGGATCTTATTGAGGAATATTTTCATGACCTTTCCACAATTCCTGAAGACATATAAACAATTCAGGTGAGTTCGTTAAAGGATCCCTATAAGGAAATTTCCTAGTTATTTACTCAAATTGTTGGCCAGGATTCTACAGAAACAATTCCTCGACTGGCATTGCACATATTACATTTTGTTGTCCATGAAAATGATATCTTGAACTGGGAGAAGATAATATCAAATGAAATCACTGCACATGTAGGGTTTCAAAATAGTCCCTATTCTCACTCCATTAATTCACTAAAACCTTCACAATTACTTCCATTTCACCTTCATATCACCTTCATATCACCTCCACATCATTACATTTACCTCATCATTGGGTTATAACTATGTTTT
>SNQJ01S0010905.1:0-12147 GCA_010110895.2 Picea sitchensis | reverse complement strand
AAGATAAGAGATCATGATCTCATGGAGAAGATCAAGGACAAAAGAGGGTTATGTGTCTAGATGGTTGAGAGATGTATGGAACTAAAGAGAGATTAGTGGATGATCATTATGAGTTTGTTACTCATCCCATTGTATAAATAGGAATACAATCTCCTCCATTTGTAATCTTGAAGTTTTGTAATTTTGAAGCTTGTAATCCTAGAATTAGAAGGAATTGTAATCTTAGAGTTGGTTTTAGAGATTTTGAAATAAAGAATCATATTTTGCTTCCACATTTGAGTCTCCTTTGAAGTGGTGTGCTTGTGGAGTTATGGAGGGCCCCCATGGCCTCACTTGCATGCTTATTTGCTTATTTTAGGTATAACTTAATTTATGTTTTTTTTTTATTTCAACTTTTAAAGTTTTGTTAAATGTTATAATACTGGAAGGATCTTATTTGAAAGTGTTTTTGTAAGAGAACCATAAGATCTTAGACAATTATTAGGTTTAGGTTTGTTTCATTTTCTCTTTTAAGTTTTGTTAAATGTTCTAATATTGGAGGAGATCCTAAAATTCAGGTGTTCTTGTAAGAGAACCTTAGGATCTTGACAATTGTTAGATCTAGGTTTGATTAGTTGTTGAAAGAGATTTTGATGAATATGTTCTTGTAAGGGAACTTTAAGATCTCGGACATATTAGGAATCTTTCTAGATCTACATATTTTAGGTAGCGCTTCTAAGTTTACCTTCCCGGGTTGACATTAAATAAACTCTGATTGACATCATCAATTAGAACTAAACATTTTGGCGCCGTTGCCGGGGAAGTGCAACTAGAAGGATTTAGTAATTATTTATTCATTTGTTTTTATGAACTAATTTGTGGAACTTGGTGACAGCAGGTTCATAAAGGAGTTCAAAGTTTGGAGCATTTTTAATTTTATTTCGCACATAGTTAATTTAAATTCAGTGTTTTTTTTAAACCCCCCATTTCTCACTAATCCATCTACGGATGAAGAATTTAAATATGTTAAACATGTACTTTTTGGAGAAAAAGAATAATCTTGAAGACTAGTTCCAAAAGAACCTTGCGCAAACTCCAAAAATGAAACAGGTTACTCACATCCTTGCAAACAATCAGGTAAAAATTTTAAATCTTGATGTGAGCATGTTCGAATTTTTAATCCGTAGATGGCTTCACTGGAAGCATTCTTTTACTTAGAAAATAAAACATCTTTCAAAGTTAATGTATAATAGATTAAAAATAAAAATAAATAAATAAAACGAGATCTCGTAGAATTTTCTTTTGTCGCAAATTTTGAATGTGTTTACGCTAACCTGCATAAATAAAAACAAATCAAGAGATTAGTATGCTCTCTTCCTGTGCTTTGTGCGATCAGGAAGATCAGAAAATCTATTGAATTATTTAAAAATAATTAAATAAAATAAAATAAAAAAATCTTGCAGGAAATTTAATTGCAAATCTGCTATCAATCAGACCGATTGGCTTTATCCTTATCCCGATCCATATCAAAGCATGTATCAGTAGCTACGTTTGGGGGCCCTTAAGATTAACTGGCAGCCTCCTTCTAAAAGACTATTTGTAGGCACAATTGATGATGGTATTTATGCTATTCAAGATGATCTTTTAGGACAATTACCTACAACACATATTGAAGGGGATAGGGATAAGTGGCTGTAACAACCAACAAAATTGGAGGATGTTATGTACTGGGAACAAGAAAATGATGATACTGGATCGGAGTATAATATTATTGATGAATGTACAAGTGAAGGCGAGCAAGGAAGTCTGAAAGTGAATTTTATAAAGGAGTCAGAATGCAGTGTGGATGAAGATGAGAACAACAAAGTTGGAGATAGCAGCAAGGCCCTTCTTCGCAGGTCGAAAAGGAAGAAACGAAAGGTAGAGGGTCTCGGGAGCCATGGGAGATCGTTCCATTAGTGCATCGATGCTTTGAAATCCATTAGACACAGTTGCATTGGTGGGAGTTACTATGTATGCCTTGGGGATTTGACGAAATGGACCAAGAAACACTCATTGATCGATCGGGTTGCGACCAAGCTTATTTTTCTCTCGCATAATTACTCCTCGTCCGAGTGAAGAAGCGATCAAAAGAAGGTTGTTTTTATAAGACGCCCATACCACTTTTATTCCAAACCATCCCACCTTAAGCATCTGCCCAGAGATGACTTGTCTAGAAGGCTCATATACAAGGCTTCTGGTACTAGAAGCAAGAGGTTTTCAATCTGGTGAATGGGAACTTGATTAGGGAGGAGGCTCAATGAGTAGTTCTTGGTGGAAAGTCTGGAGACATGTAAGAATGGTGGTGGATGGATTTTCATTGACAATTGAACTCTCCTATTGATGCGCCAAGGTTTCAACCTGAAGAGTGTCGTCATGGCTACCCGATTTCGAACGTGACGTGAAGGATATTGCTTTGATCCACATTTTCTAATTACGGGGGGATGCATATCTGTTAGACAGTTAAGAGGAGATCTTTCACCGATAATATCGACCAACCATAACCTCCCTCGGTTCTGAAGTGAATGAGGTTTGTATCAAACGGGGACTTCCTTCTCTCTCATCTGGCGTACTCTCTTTATCATCTGGTGTAAACGATGGGGTAAATTATAAAGAAAGAAAACGGTGACAATTTCATCATCTCCATAGAAAGATCCATAAAGAAAGAGACAACCTTTCATCAAGGAGCAAGTTCAAACAACAGATTCATCAGATTTTAATTAAGGAGGAGGAGAAACGAGCTAGAGAGAAGATTAGACAATGGCTAGAGGAGGATAACGTAGAGAGAAGGTAGAAGTTAGGATTTCCAGCTGAATATCCAAATAAAGTTAAAACTCCACCACCTGCGATTGAGGAAATAAAGGTTTCATTGCGCAATTGTCTCCATTCACTTAAACAGAGCCATCAGGAAAATGATGCAAAAGTGAAGAGAGCATTCCAAACTCTTCTGACATACATAGGTAATGTTGTGAAAAATAAAAATCCGGATGAGGAGAAGTTTCGAAAAATTCGTCTCAGCAATCCCTCATTCCAGGAGTGAGTGGGCAGCTTGAATGAAGGAGTTCAGTTTCTTGAGATGTGTGGATTTGTGAAGGATGAAAGTGGTGAATTTTTGTTTCTGCCTCTAGATATAGTGGACATGCCAATACTGAAGTCCGTTAAATCCTCCCTGATCCATGTTATGTGATTAATTTTATCTGTATGCCCACAAGTCGCTGGTAGCTGGTTGCACTCTTTTATTCAAAGAAGAAGAAAGAAACCAGTCGGGCAAGTTGATGCAGATAAGCAACTGGAAAGGTTAAAGGTCGTTCTGGCAGTGGAGATGGTCAAAGTGGAAGCAAAATTGTGTCAGAGATATGTGGTTTTATCATTGTTCTTTCTGGGACCGTCACAAGGTAACGAGGGACAAGAAAAACCAATAGGTGAGTTTAACATGGCTTTATCTTCAGATAATCTGATAGGTTTTATTCTGGCTATGTTATTCAGTGATTTTATGATTATAAATATGACGTTTTGCAAATTTTCAGTGTTTTAAGGGCAAAAACATGGGTAATTTCAGAGATTTCTATGAGTACTTTCGAAGATTCGAAACGTTTTTGCAGGGTATTTTTGAATATTTTTAACACTTGCAAACAAATTTCGAGGATTGTTTTATCAAACACTTCAAGGATTCTATAGATGATGATTATCTTGTTTCGATAGCTTCAAGATGGCATTAAAATCATAACCTCTTTATGTTGAATGCTTTTATGTGACATATATGCAGAACACAACAAATCTTTTTGATGCCAATCTCTTTGCCATGCACATGTGTTATCCGACACAAACAGGGAGTAAATTTACTTTTCATGGTTATTTCTTTAAGAATGGATTGATACTAATATCATGAATTGAGTTAATTTCAACACTTTGATTTTTCTTAATCTGTTTTATTTGGTACACAATTTTTGCATAAGAATCATGAAGGAAATGGCCATTTCTTCTTGAACACACTTATGTTTTCTTTCTGCCAATTTTTTTTCCGCAGGTTATAGGTTGATCAAGTGATCAATAATGAGATTACATTTTGATGACAATTGGTCTTCCAAAGACTAATTTCATGAGAAATTCTAAAGAACAAGTCCATGAATATAAATGAATTTTCCAGAAAATTACGAATTTTTGCAACTTCCTGTAATAGTTTAATTGTTTGACTTGTTGCGTGAAAGATTAGAAAAATTGGAAGAGATGGGTTTGTTCCTAAATGTACAAGGATGGTGAAAAACCTATCCACACTTGAATTCGACATCTCCACGTGGTTGGTCAAAGACTAGTCAAACTCAGCTATTTTTAGCAGAATTCCGGAGCAGATTTGCTATGTTTGAGAATTTGCATTCCATTGCTATATTTGAAAGTTTGTATGCCATAATCCATTTCTTTCCAGCAAGATTCATTATCCATTTCCCATTACACTTCACTTCATACATCACATTCTCTTCAATCCTAACTCACCAATAAAACCAATGAGGCTCATCTACAAGCTTTTTGGCCCACTTTACATATTCATTGTCAGTTTCATTTTTCCTACACTTGCAAATAAACCCTTCCTTCCATACACCATTGAGTCAAAGTCCTTGAGTCTAAATATTTTTCTAAATAACACCTTGAAGCTTGCATGCCTTAAGGGCAAGCTATCATTCCTATAAACAAAGGGAATACATCAATGTCCCTTGTTCATCGGATCTTCTGAGTATTCGACAACAACACATATATTGATACTTAGAAAGATGTGTTCGGGGCATCTTGACTCCCATTGGAATCAATGGTGAGAGATCTCGTGTTGACTAGTGGCATTCATCAATGGCCACTAAGTTAACAATTTCTTGTTATGTTCGACACTGAAACATTTCTTCACATAACAAGAATTGTGCCAATAAGCGTTGAAGACTTGAAGACCAATCACTTTGTAGTAGAGGAAGCAGATTTATTTTCATTCTTTTTCAGTTTTTGATGTAAAAGAATTGAGGACAAGTCAATAAATAAGGCTGGGGGAAAGTCTAAATTCTGAATTTTGTATACCTTCCAAGCCTTATACATTTTCAGTCACATTCAACAGAAGATCCAACAACAGATTTAGCAGTAGCAACAGATTCTGAACATTCAGCAGAAGATCCAGCAGCAGATTTAGCAGCAGTAGATTCCAAACATTCAACAACAAATTTAGCAACAGATGCAATAACAATAAAAGATTCACTTTTTCGATCTCATCCACCATTTTCAAAACCAAGTAAAGAAGATTATGAACAGAATTTTGCAGCCACACGTGCACAACTCTCATCCATTTTTGAAAGGGTAAGTTAAGGTATGATATTTTCTAACTTTTAACCATTTAATTCCTTGAAAAGTTAGAATGATAATTTTTGGAAAAATTTCACTTCCTTTCGTCATTTTGTCAAAATTTCCAAAACCATCAGTTTGGGGGGAGGGATACATTTACATACATACTTTTTCACCTTCATATTTTTCCATATTCATATATCACATTCTAAAAACTCACATACCTTCAAAATATATTCACTATTACAAGAGCATATAAATGGCTTTGTCAAAAGTATTTAAAGGTTAATTGGATGCCAACACAATCATGGTTGTCACACAAGAACCAACCATGATGCATTCCAACAAAAATACTCTGCAATAAAAATCACATTATGCAAAGATCATACATTAACATTGAATGCAACAAACAAAATATGGTTGAAACACAAGAACCAACCAAGTTGCAGTTCATCAAAAACACTTTGCAAAAGTTAAGTAAATGATATCATGCAAAGTTTAAGCCAAAGCTCAGTCAAAGTTCATCAAAAATAATTTGCAAAAGTTAAGTAAATGATATCATGCAAAGTTTAAGCCAAAGCTCAAGTATAAAAAAGTAATGTAATTGATTGCATGAGGACATGCAATACCTTCAGTTTGGGGGTATGTAGGGTTTCAAAATAGTCCATATTCTCACTCCATTTATTCACTAAAACCTTCACAATTACTTCCATTTCACCTTCATATCACCTTCATATCATTACATTTACCTCATCATTGGGTTATAACTATGTTTTTCCAAAGTTTATCAATTCTTAACATTTTTAATTGGATTTGTGGTTAAACTTTAGAAAATAATATGCTTATACTTATACCTAACAATTAGAATGAGTTTGTCGACATGTGTAGGTACAAAAGAAACTTCCAAGACACCTTTATGTGGCCTTGAATGATCAAATTCTAATTTGATAAGATAAGAGATCATGATCTCATGGAGAAGATCAAGGACAAAAGAGGGTTATGTGTCTAAATGGTTGAGAGATGCATGGAACTAAAGAGAGATTAGTGGATGATCATTATGAGTTTGTTACTCATCCCATTGTATAAATAGGAGTACAATCTCATCCATTTGTAATCTTGAAGTTTTGTAATTTTGAAGCTTGTAATCCTAGAATTAGAAGGAATTGTAAACTTAGAGTTGGTTTTAGATATTTTGAAATAAAGAATCATATTTTGCTTCCACATTTGAGTCTCCTTTGAAGTGGTGTTCTTGTGGAGTTATGGACACCCCCCATGGCCTCACTTGCATGCTTATTTGCTTATTTTAGGTATAACTTAATTTATGTTTTTTTTGATTTCATCTTTTAAAGTTTTGATAAATGTTATAATACTGGAAGGATCTTATTTGAAAGTGTTTTTGTAAGAGAACCATAAGATCTTAGACAATTATTAGATTTAGGTTTGTTTCATTTCCACTTTTAAGTTTTGTTAAATGTTCTAATATTGGAGGAGATCCTAAAATTCAGGTGTTCTTGTAAGAGAACCTTAGGATCTTGACAATTGTTAGATCTAGGTTTGATTAGTTGTTGAAAGAGATTTTGATGAATATGTTCTTGTAAGGGAACTTTAAGATCTCAGACATATTAGGAATATTTCTAGATATATATATTTTAGGTAGCGCTTCTAAGTTTACCTTCCCGGGTTGACATTACATAAACTCTGATTGACATCATCAATTAGAACTAAACAACACAAATCACCAATTTCATGTCCGATAAAAGGTTTTACATGTCATCTTATTTGATATTTTCCATTACATATTGTCATACTTTTGACGGCTTAAACATTACTCAGAGAATCAAAATAAAAGTGAACTCTATGACTATGTGGTACCAAGACTTATGGAAAGAGAGGGTCGAACACCATTTTTATGAGGTATATTCATATTTTGTTTTATCTAAATTCAATAAAATGTTATTTGGGGAAGACACTTTGCAGTTTTCGTTGGAAGCTGCATCGTTTCTAAACGAAAGAGGAGTTCTGGAATAAATGGAAGATTATAATATTATCATGGTTTTATGCTCCATTGAGAAACCTATTATCCTTCCCTATCATATATTTGACAAACTATTTGTCATTGAAATAGCCCGAAAATATAAATTCCACTTCGATATATTATCTGCAAAAAGGAAAAAGCAATTCATACCTCTTCCATGGAAAGTTGGAAAAATTATTCTCTGACGAATTTCCCAAAATGATGAATATGTTTCTTATTTTGAGAACGTCGACCTAAAATTTGCAAAGAAATCAAGGGTTTTGACCCAAACCACCTTTTTTTATAATCACTTGTTTTCATTTGGGCTTGGCCTTGTGTTTTTTAAATTAGCTATTAGTAAATAAGAAGAAAATGGCAGTCACCATTGTAGTGACCAAGAACCTGGAAAAAATTTAGAAGACATAGAAACTATCATAAGCACAACAGAGCATCATAGAGAAATAGCTAGACCCTCAAATGAAAAAAGTTCCCAATCACTAGTTGTCTCTAGAAAAAGTGCCTTGCCAAAGACAAATCCACAAACAGGAACATCCCACGCAAGAAAAATATAGAGCAATAATTCAGGGGATGATGAAGATAGGAACCCTCCTAAAGGGAACCTAGAGAATCCCCCATAATCTGAAGGTCAAAATAAAAAGAACCGGTTCACAGCAGGAAGGGGATGAGACACATGCTCAGGAAGATGACTTATTATTGGATAACATGGACCTAGATATGGTTATTGAAAACATTATTTTTCCATATGTTGAAGTATCAACTTGAGAAAATGTACAACATGTCTCTACACTCATGATCCATGATGAAACATTTTCTGATGAGGAGACATTTGTTGTACAAAATGAATCTCTTGATAAGGAGTCTAAAAAAATAGTTTTTGAAAGAACCACAAAAATTAAGAGAGGGAATCTATGGTCTACCATTGACTCACGGGATACGTTACCTTCAAAATTATCATCAATTCATAGAGTTATAGGAGACACTCAATTTTTAAATCACACATATGGAAGAAGCGACCACCCACTTGAAAGAAATAATTAAAGAAGTGGAGGCAAGCATCATGCCTCCACCTATTTTGGCTTCTTATGTTGCCATGATTCATCCTAGAAAGGGTCTTCAAGAAAACCCTGAATCAAGTTTGAGGGTCAAAGGAATTTCTAGTTTAATCATGGCCACCCATCATTTTTTTGAAAAAAATATTAAGAAGAGAATGCCATTAATTGTATAACTATGGGATATGGAAAATAGTTTTGCTTGTCTTGGTTTAAGAATTGAAAACACCAAGGAATATTTAAATTTAGACTTAAAAAATGATGAAGGGTTCTACATTGATGGATTTGTGATGTTCACAACTAGAGTTGCAACAATGACAGAGCAGCCAAGAAAGCAAGAAAATATACCTTCTCCAAGCCGCATCAAACAATTGAAATCCTTCTGGATAGAATGAATTAATTTATTAAAAGGTCTAATAGACCAATTGACTGACTTATCGAGGAGGGAAAATGAAGCATATTTAAAAATCCTTGATTTGGACATTGATGGAACTACCATTGAAGTCCCAGACCCTAAGTATCTTTCAAACTCTATGCTCATGACTAAACAGGATTTTGAAGAGCAGATTGAAGGATTAAAAAGGACATCGACTGAAAAGTTTGATAATATGATGGAATTCACACATGATGACATTGATAGTTGTCTTGTCGAATATACAAATAAGAATGAAGACATTGAAAATATATTACAAAATTTGTCCATTGATCTTAGGGAGATTGAAAAGGAGTTGTTTAATATTAATATAAAACAAGAAGTAACCATTTATCCATTAGTGGACTTTATTCAAGAATGGTTGAATGCTTCAATCACCAAGATTTCCAACATTCCAACAAAGGAATTTACGACCGATAATCCAACCATAACCAACAAGAATATAAAAACAACAACAACAAGAAGATAAGGGAGCGAGATACCATCATAGTAAGTCCATATTGATCACATTCTTCTTTCTTTATCGGTATTCATATAGTTATTCTTCTTCTTTGAATAGAAAAGTTTAATTGAATCCTGATAATTTTCTCTTTGTCTTCTTTCCAGATCTTGTTTTTTGACATTCACCCACCTTCTTATCTCTTTGTTCTACCTTCTTGTATATGTTTGCTTTATGGTCCACGGGAGCCCCAATCCCAGTCCTTTGGACAAATGCCTTTAAATTTCAGAAGCATTGTAACAAAAATTATTATTTTTGAGAAATCCCAAGAGAACTAAGTCAGGATCAATTTTGACTATATTTTATAACTCTAAGCACTGAGTATAAAGTATTTGAAATTGATTCATCATTGTTACACATTATTTTGGTCATTCTAATGATGATATCAAAGACATGTGTTCAAGCTCCCAACATGACTTTTTGCCTGAGAAAACAACTCATTTCCTCCTCTACAAGGTTGTTTTTTAGAAAGGGTTTGCAAGCTGCCCATACTACACAGTGCGGAAATCTATCATTTCCGCAAGCTTCTCTATGGCTGGCCCATGGGATTTCCGCAGGCTGCTACATAGGTAGGGTGCGGCGACGTTCCAAAGATAAAAGAGGAAAGAGGTTTCACAGAGTTTCTAGAAGGGGAATCTTCTAGAATGTGTGGTGGCGTCCGTGTGGTTGTGATCCTACTGGTTTCTCTGATTTAGTGGGATCATCCTCATCCTTTTAACCACTTCACCTTCTCCTATATAATCATGGGCTTCTCATGGAAAAGGTTAAGCAAGGATAATTAAAATTAAGTAGAGAATTGATGAAAGAATAGGTTGAAGACTGTGTAAAGGAGATCCTGCTCCTACTGATGCTTGAGGCCTCCATTTGTCCATCAAGATTGTTAAGGTCCTAACCCGCACATAGGTAGATCAATGTATTTAGATGTAATAAAGGTCAATATTAATAAGAACTTTCAAAAAAATGAATAAGGCGGATGTAAGAAGACCTAATAGAAGCTTTTGCTTCTAGAAGGATCTTCCTCTAGATGCTTCTCTTAATAGACATATTTAGTATAAATAAGAGTCAAGGGTATGAAAACCCTAGCTTGGAGATTATTGTAACAGAGCGCTGCTCGACTAGAGGTTGCCCCCTCGAAGAGGCATGTGAACATTGCTTTCTGAATCAAAGTGCTTTTCTATTGCTATTTCACATATCATTTCTGTGTATTGTGAAGATTATGCTGGATATTTTACTGTTATTCTGCCATTACTAGCATTTTATTTCTGTTCTGCATATTTTATATATCTGGTATCTTGCAAGTGGTATCAGAGCACTTTCCTTGGCAGAATTTTTGGGTATTTTTTTTTCATGGTAGAGACGTATTCCGATGTCTTTAAGCCACATAGATATGTCGTTACGCGCATAAACCCGCGGTTGTAGGATTCATACATGCAGGAAATACAAGTGGTTCTTAAGCGCACATCTGTTGGCCAACCTTGTAACCCCTGTTGGTACCCCTTCGAGTGGTAGCGCATCAGACAACACCTGTGTACGGATCATCCTAGATTTCCTGAAGCCCTCTTTAGATAAACCTATCGGCCATCAGACTGCTATAGTGTCATCGAGAACAACACTTGGGAAGATACTCTCTACTACCTGGGTAGTTGGGTAGTATGGCTAAGGGTACGGTCTATCCTCCTTAGTTAGTGCCCTGAGATATTGGGCCGAGTACTACTGTTGGACCCCGCACGTATATCAGAGAGCTATAACACAGGGAAAACCCTTGTCTGTAGAACCCTTGGGGAACATAAACAACAACATAAACAAATTAAACTGACGAGATCTATTGATTCACATCTGTGTTCGAGTTGCTAAGTAAATACTCTCTGGTTCAGAATTTGGGGATTTCAGCACTGCAACATTCTTCAGACCTATTATTTTTTCACCATTATTTGAGACCTATTCCATTAGATTCATCTCATCTCCCTTATCATTTTCATCCATATCATTTTTCTGCAAAAATTTCTGACCCCGCCCACTCCCTTTTCAGTTCACCCATTTTTTCCCCATTATTTGAGACCTATTCCATTAGATTCATCTCTTCTCCCTTTTCACTTTCATCCATCTCATTTTTCTGCAAAAATTTCTGACCCCGCCTGCTCCCTTTTCAGTTCACCCATCATCATGGCCCATACCCATAACCAAGAACTAGAGTCTCACTTCAACACCCTGCAATCTGGTTTACTTGAGACCCAACAAGAAGTGCAACGACTTAGTGCTACTATTGCCTCACGTTATGCCTCCATGAATGCATCCGTAAATGTAGCCGTGTTGTCCGCAATGGCGGAAGTCAAACATGAACTGACCACCCAGCTTGAATCTGTCTTTGCAACACTCTGCACCAAACTCAAGCTCCCTACCGATGACTCTTTTCCTAAGGCACATAAAAAAACTAAAGGTGAACCTTCTTCCCATTCCTTTCAACCCCATCACTTTCAAAGGGACATACGCCTTTCGCGGGTGGATGTAACCAAATTTGATGGCTCGAACCCCACTGGTTGGGTCACACAAATGGAACATTATTTCTCTCTCTACAACATTATAGATGAATTGGCCAAACTCCGTTATGGTGTTCTCCATCTTGATCAAGAACGCTGGCAATGGTGGCAATGGAGAAAAACTTCCCGTCAAGGGTATATTGCTTGGACCCAATTTGTTGCTAAGCTTTATGAACACTTTGACACTGACACCAACCATTTGGGCCGTTTGACAAAATTGAAGCAATCAGGCACAGTCGAGGACTTCATAGCTGCATTTG
>SNQJ01S0010904.1:167250-199598 GCA_010110895.2 Picea sitchensis | reverse complement strand
ACGAATGCCGGGGGTGAGGAGTCAGGTGGTGGTGCAAGCATGGACAAGCGATGAGCCATCGCTGCTCTGCTTCGATATCAGAGAGGTCCCCTTTTGGGATTTTCTCTCTGCCGAGGCATTGCCTGCAAGAATAGAGGATTGAGAAGGGATAGCGTTGAAGGCGAGAGCAAAAAATCGCCCAAGGGAACTAGGGAGAACGCCGTAGAGCAGGAGCTGCCAAGGGGGAGGAGTAGAAATGGCATACGTTGAGGAGATCCATCGACATAAAATGACGCCTGCAGACTAAATTCCCACACGTGTAGAGGTACTGGTAATCCGACCTTCGCCATGGTTGAAATGAATGTCCAACAGGGGACGCACTGCAATATTGGAGGGTGGCTGGAGTCATAAGGAGGAATGAATGTCGGGGGACGTCGGGCGTAAATGCAGGAGGGGCTGGCATGTGCCGATCACATGCCCCTTAGAGAGGTGGCAGGTGCCAGCGCCTCCGTAGGCCAAGTGTTGCGCACTGACACCCCATCCGGGGTATCTGGCACAACTATTAAAAGCAAGCAAACTAGGGCTTTAGATTTTCAACTTGGAAAGAATACAAAATTGGCTTATCAAATGAATTCACACAAGGGTTATTTTTATTGCAAAACTCTAGGCATCTCAGGTTTGAGTCCCATTAAGGGAAACAAAACCTTGAAATAATAAATACCAAAATGAAACACTAGTGGTGTTGGCAGCAAAGTCAACGACGTTACCGTGAAGGTTAGGCTCCAACAATACGGAATTTAATGGCTTTACTAGATATAGTTTGGTTGTTGCTCAAAGACACCCTTATATATGGAGATGGATGGTTTAATGGACACCATTCCTAAACATTGGTTAGCAATGACGTTAGAATATGCTCTTTCTTTCTTCCCTTTTGCTCCAACCAATCTCCATTGTTAAATATGGAAGTGCTCAACTACTCAACTTCATAGTAGCTAACACTAAAAAAGGGCATTTCATGACTCGGGTCTGATTTTTATTGAAGTGGAGTGTGTCGACTGTGAATTAAATCATCTGTTGTTTGTTGTTGTGAAATCATCCACTGGGTTTTGAGTCTATTTTTCACAAGCAATTAGTTTCGTGTTAAACAAAATCTTGCAACTCATGATATTGTTATAGTAAGGAGTGTAATCCTTACTCCCCAAACAACTATATTTTCCATATTAAGAGCAAAACCCACTTTTAAAAAGCTTCTTTAAAAATCAATATTTTAATATAATTTGCTCTTAATGCATACATATAATATGTATGCATATATATTAAGGACACTATTGTTGGTTTATTGTTATATTTCTTTAATTAGAAATACCAACCATGAGCTTTCTACCTCATGAACCTTAATTGGCAATGACATCAGAGTATGCTCCTTCTTTCTTCCCTTTCACTCCAATCAATCTCCATCATTAAATATGGAAGTGCCTAACTACTCAACTTCATTGTAGCTAATATAGAAGTAGGGCATTTCATAAGTCAGAACCTTAATTGGCAATGACATTAGAGTATGCTCCTTCTTTCTTCCCTTTCACTCCAATCAATCTCCATCATTAAATATGGAAGTGCCTAACTACTCAACTTCATTGTAGCTAATATAGAAGTAGGGCATTTCATAAGTCAGATCCGATTTTTATTAAAATAGAGTGTGTCAGCTATGAATTAAATCATATGTTGTTTGTTGTTGAATCAATATGTTGTTTGTTGTTGAATCATTGGCTCATCCATTAAGTTTTGGGGCTATATTTCACAAACAAATAATTTCTTGTTAGACAAAATCTTGCTACTTATGGTATTATCTTGCAACCATGGTTTTGCCACTTGTGGTATTATCTTGCAACCATGGTTTTGCTGACTCATGCTTAGCTCCATCGTTGGTCAAATTCTGTAACTTTTCATCCAACCAAGATACAAAGAAACAAAGTATGAAAAAACGGCAAAGCAGATGTGAAAATGAAGAGAGGTGTGAATACAAATCAATTTATGAGTTGATGTATTTTGTTCACAGTGGTTTGGTGGTATTACTGCCAGGTATTATTCATTGGTTTGGTGGTATTACTGGCAGGTTTTAATCATTGGTGAACCGTGAGGTATTTAGTTTGGTGCTGAGAATTTCACGTTGTGGCGGTGGAGATCTGGTTAGAACCCCAGCGACCACAATAATGCCTTCTGAAAGGTTATAAAAATACTATCAACTCTGTACGCCCACCGTGGGGCTCGAACCCACGACCACAAGGTTAAGAGCCTTGCGCTCTACCAACTGAGCTAGACGGGCAATTATGTTATTTAGACTTAAAATAAAATATACTACAATACAACTAAAAAAATAAACTAATTTAAGTTAAGAGAAAAATCTTTTATGTTTAATTTGATCACAATATTGTGTTTTCAATCAACTGCACAGTTGTCGATATGTCCGAGTGGTTAAGGAGACAGACTTGAAATCTGTTGGGCTTTGCCCGCGCAGGTTCGAACCCTGCTGTCGACGTACCGATTTTAATGGATTTTTTCAGACGCATGTATGTAGCAGTGATCCAACGCCCAGTTTCAAAGCTATGCTCTCTAAAGCACTGCATAAGTCATTTATAAACCTAATGCAAATCCTTTTGGAAAATCCATCTTGTAATGTAGCACTGATCCATTTGATGCTGAGAATTCCACGTCTGCGGCCGTGGAGACTTTGTGCTGAATCCCAAGACTCATGGAGATTTATTTGCATGTTCAGATGTTTAATGTTGACACACTTTCCAGTCAATTCTATTTTGGCAAATAGATTGGTTGACACACACTTTGCATGATTGTCCAAATTTGGCAAATACTTGGTTTTCAAAGCAATATACAACATAACAGTTGACAAACGAAATCTGCAAATAAAGAATTCTTAACCATTATTTCAAACTGATACAACAAATATTGTTCTAACTGTCTTTAAAAAAGCGTTCTGACTGTCATTAAAATAGATGAAAAAGTGTCACTTGTGGCTGCTGGGATTCGAGCCCAGGTCTCCACGGCCACAACGTGGAATTCTCACCACTAAACTACAGCCACCCCACAAAATAAGCTAGAAGTTTTCTATTTCTATTTTTAGTTTTTGAAATCACTTCCTCACACTCAAGAGACTTAGGTTGATTTGCAATTTTCCGTTAAAATCTAGACTTCTTTACATTTGAATTTTTAGTTCATATATGCGTAATGTGTGGACGTCAAAATATGCCGAAATGGCGGCAGCCTTGTCAAGTTTGTCAAAAAGTTTCACATTTTTGTACCCTATTGAATATAATTAATAGGAAAACGCCATTGAGCTCCTAAAATACAATAGGAAAACGCCATTGAGCACTTAAATTACAATAAAATATAACAAAAAAAATATCACAAATTATGATAAAATTATAACAAATTACAATAAATTAATGTTACATAAGTATAATATTACGATAATTACACTGTAATAAGAAAGTTACGACACATGTAAGCGTAAGGTCATTATTGATCCCAAAGGAAATCAAATATTAAGTTTTACATTAGATGAAATTTCACAACAAGGCATAGGCCTTAACCCTATATCAAAGTATGAATATGTCAAAAAGCAAAGGGATAGATAATCTCACTAGTGGTAAGGGATTTTTCAATTATCATATGAGTCATGCACTACAACATAGTGCCATAAGACATAAGACATTACACAAAGTAAGATTATTCAAAAAGAGCAAGTAAAGGAAAAACTATGATGATATTGAATTCTACTAAGTATTGAGAGCACATAACTCCCCAACAGACTGCAAGGCCAATGAAGCAATGACAATTGAAAAAGAAAAAATGAAGCAATGACAATTGAAAAAGAAAAATGAGGTCCATAAATGAGGGGGCTTCTAACAACCCATCTCCCATGACATTTGTTTGAAAGAAACCTTGTTAGTGCACAAAAATTAGAGTGGTCTGTAGTGCGCTATGAGGTGGGTGGAGGGATGGACATTAATACCCCCACGATCAATAGTACCATCACTTCCCATTTCACCCACATCAAATTTTGTTATTGCTTCCAGGATGGAATGGTGGGGTAAATGTCATTTAATGGTGTAGAATGTAGGCTCATAGTCTTCTATTTATGTTTTTTATGTGCAGTTGGATGAGGGAAGGTGAGGTATGGAGTTCTTGTGCCTAGAGTTCTTGGTGATCCTCCCTCTCGGGCTTGCATTATATGGGTTTCTCATTAGGAAACAAGCTAGGGTTCCTAAGACATATAATGGAGAGGATTTTGTTTAGTCCATATTTGGGAATTGGTTTAGTCTTTGGTGGAGTGGAATTGGATTTTGTTTAGTCCATATTTGGGAATTGGTTTAGTCTTTAGTCCATATTTGGGAATTGGTTTAGTCCATATTATGCTCTTTGTGAAATAAGAGACCTAAGGAGGGGTTTGAGGATATGCAAGTGCTAGGTGACTAAGACTTAGGATGCCATGTCTTTATCTGTCTAGAGGTGGGATGATTGGAAATAAGACTAGGAATATAGAGTAGCAATGGAAAACCAAGAGATTAATAGACATGTAATAATCACTTGCAAGTAGTTCAAAGTTCACAAAAAAAGGAAAATGATTTCATGGCATATTCATAGCATTAAGAAGAAGTATGCAATTTTTGAAGCCAATTTCAATTCCTTGCAAGAAAAGGTATATGAGGTATAGGCTCATTTAGATATGAAGCTCTTAGATGTAAAGAGGAAGATATAATGCAACAAGGTCAAGGCATGGGGGGTAATATGGACATAGGACCAACTGACCAAATAGCCAATTCCCAGGGTAGTGCTAAGCATGAAGCCCTCAATGGGCATGAACTAATTTATTTTTGGTTTTATTATGTTTTGCAAAGTAGGTTTATTGTTGAATCAATTCAGTAGGTAGTATACAAGTATAGTCTATAGGTATACAACAAGGACAATAGGGCTAGAACATCTACTAGAAACAACTTTCTAATTTTGGGAACTTTATGAAGCATTTGAGACAACACTACTCTTTTTACCTTATATTACCTTACTATCTAGTTTAGCTGCAACCAATATACAAATTATACACATTCTTGTTTAACAAAAAAAATTAACAACAAATGATAATATCATTCAAGTACCCATATATATATTTTAGATAATTATTTATCTCATTGATATATCGTCAATTACGGTAAGTAAAAACCAAAATTTCAAACTATAATATAAAGCTTTCGACCTTTTTAACGACTAGTATTTTAACCCTCTTTTAGACAATTATAATACCCTATATACAAACCATTATATATACCATACTTTCGACCTAATTTTCAACCATAATTTCGACCACTATTGTGAATCTTAAATTATATAAGAAAATAACTACTCAATTTAGGTAAAAAAAATTCCCTATGGAAAAATGGCCAAAACTAGGACACATTTTCACCATAATTAGTATTAGTGGATATACAATAAAAAAGTATGTTTTAATGTCACTATGACTAAGCTTGGGATATTTGGATGTTAATCAAGTACTGTTTAGGTGAATGGTGACTCTTGCCTCACTATTACATGCATTTTTATGAGAAGCCCCATCAACATAGTTTTTTGCTCTTTTATAGACCTAGGGTTTGAAAAAGGTGTTCAACAATGGTCCACAATAGTCTTAGTATGCTAACATATTCAACCTTATAAAGGAACAAGGTCTCACCAAGAGCACGTTTGATACTTGTCGACTAATTGATGTGCAAAGTATTGAACATTTACTTGGGGTGTGGGATCCATTAGTTAACCTTTAATTGCATCCATTAAAGCTAATAAAACTTAAAGAAAACATAATAAAAACAACAATGAAGATATCATCAAGATACCTCCGAAACATATGCACATGAGTAAGATAGCCTTCCACTGTCTTAAGAAGATTCATATTAGAGAAATTTTGAGGTCTAAAATGGGCCTCCTAAGGAAAATAATATAATAATAGTTAAAATAATAAAATAAGGGTTATGAATTTCCAAAGGGAAAGAAAAAAAAACAAACCACTTTTTCAATAGTGTTTTCAACTCATCACTTTACAAGTTCACTCAAATTTCAAGTGTAGGCACTCATTAGATGCATAATTAAATTCCACATCTAACGAGCACACATTATGCACACTTTTAATAGACCCACAATTAAATTAGAAATGCACGGGAGGACATGTTTCTTTTTGCACTTTGAAATCAAATTGAAATATAGAAGAAAAAAAAACATGTTTCTTGAAAAAGAAACACATTTTTAATGTATTTCTAGTTTATTTCACCGTGGATCTATCAAAAGTATGTATAGTGGCTAGTCATTGAATGCAAAATTTAATACCACATCCAACGAGTGTAAGTTTTAAACCTTTGAAGTGAAATAATGAATACATATTCTTGAGCAAAATAAAAAGAACAACAATGGTATACACATAGTACATAGAGATTTACCTTGGAAACCCTTAACCGAGAAAACCAAAAAACCTTAGAGACACACCTCTAGCTTCTTCATTATATTAACTTCACCACTCACAATACAATATATAGGTATTTCACAACATCCAAAACCCTAATCTGTTAACTCAGATTAGATTACAACCACCCAAAACAGGGCAAAAAGTGGATCAAAAATATCCCAAAAAATTTGGTCAAAGTCTCTCGGCTCCCCCTGTGACCCCCCAGTGCATACACACAATGCATGGAGATAGCCATGCAAAGAATATAACACATTCCAAACAATGAGTGCTTACACTTGAAATTTAAGTAAACCTATAATGAGATAAGTCAAATATACAATTAAAAAAACATTATCTTAGATCCTATTTTTTTTTTTAAGTTGATATTGATAACACTTTTTTTGTTTTGAGGTTTATTTTTTACCTTAAAATTTTTGTAATTTAAAGACTTGCACCTACCTCCAATCACAATCGTAAGCACATGCATAAGCGCAAACGACCCTCTAGAGGAAAAAATGTTGATGTTGAGACTTGAACCCCGGTGGAAACAATAATAATGCCCCTCTTTCGCCAACCTGACAAGCCCCTGTTGATAATAATATTAAATGATAAAGAAATAAGGATAAAACAAATGAAAAAAATTATAATCCCAAGCAACTTTGAAGATTATTCAAGTAGGAGAGAGGATGAGAAGTAGTACGAAGATTTCATTGACAAGATTTAATTGAAGTTGTGGACAAAGGTATGGAATAAAAGCAAGATTTCAATATGAAGTCTTTGAATATTGGTTTTTCAAGCTAAAGTAGAACATCATGTGACATTGTCCATAATTTAAACATTTTGTTATGACAAAATAGAGCATTGTATATTGGTCGTCATTGCTTATTGATGTTGTTTTGTGGATGTTTTGTTGGTTACTTTTCTCCAAGTGTCTTGGTGTACAAGTGCTCGAGTTGACGTGATAACATCCTCCCTCACTCTAACATCAACTAGCAATTTTAGTGTAACCTTATGGGTTGCCTTTGTCTTCCACCAACACCTTATATCTTTCTATCCTTATTCCAAGTACATAAGAGTATAACCCATGCTAACAAAATAATCACTAATAGAAGATATTTTGACTAAGAAAGTGGGTCAAAATCCAAATTGAGTTTGATTGAATTACTAAATAAATTATATACAAAGGAGTTCCAGTTAGTACATCATTATCTTGTAATTCTAAATTTTCAGTGCTTCTCCAACCTTGTTGCTAGAATGTGGAATTTGCAAGGCCTGTTGCATCAACTATAGTGTATATTTCTTGTTCGTGAAGATGGTTCAACAAAGCATCTGGCAATTTGAATTTCCCCTCAAAGAAAATACAAGGATCTACATCAATCCTAACCCTCTCCCCCTTACCAACCTTCTAGGCTAACCAATTCCCCTATAAAGGAAAGGAAAGAACTAGTTCATTCCACCTAATAGAAAAGTTTGTAATAGGTTTCACCGACAACATTATCCAATCCTCTCCAAAGTCTTTTTGGTAGCTCATACCTTAACAAAATGATAAATATTCTCTAGTTTCCATCCACTTAAGGATTTTGGCTAAGGAATCCAATGCCATTTCACTAGGGGAAGCCCCTCCTTTTCATTTATTCCTTTCCAGCCTAATGGGTTAGATCAATCGGTTCAAACAAATTGTTTCAAGGCAAAGCTCCTTGTGAGGTCTCTGGTTATATTCCAACTAAGGTTCCAGTCCAATTGAGTCATGATAGGCTACCAATTGCTCTTATGGCTGGCGATTGAACCACTTTTAAGTAGAAAATTGCCTTCTTTCACCATTGGGGCACTCCATATGAAATCCTTTCTTTAATTAACCAATTGTGAGGTCGAATTCTACCTCTACAACAATATAAATAGAATTCATATGCACATACAAATAGCAAAAACAATGATAGGCATATTTTGAATTCATTCTTTGTCCATCAAATAAAATGTAAACATTAGCATTCCACATAAATCTAATTATGAATACTTATCTATTTTCAAGTATAGTCTACTGACCTAGTTGTTGAGGAGTGAATCAATGCCCAACTGTAGGAATCAACTACAGATTCCAACCCCCAAGCTAGAGAATGATACCACTACTAAAGGAAGCTCCTACAATAGTCTAATTTCACTTGGCCTGACCCATTTCTCTTATCACAAAGCTCGTCTACTCATTGTTGATCACTCTAGACACTCATCCAAGCATCATTCTACCATGACACTCTCTTCTCCTTCACAACTCAAGGAAAATATTCCATTTTTCCATTCAACAATTCCTCATGGATATTCTTGACTTATAGTGCAACCAAAAAGAGTCCAAGTGATCCGAAATCGGATTCAGAAGCCTGTCAGGGCATGAAAAATGCTCAAAAAATGAAAGTGCTTGGAATTTGACGAAACCAACACCATTGTGTCCGGCTCGTCTTCCTGATTCCGGTGGTATATTTTTTTTGTCAAACAGAGTCCGTATGAAGAAGATATCGCGTTCTGTCCGCCGACCCAAACAGGCAAAATTTTGGATGCTGACTGTACCTGTCCGTACAGTCCGTAAAGGACACGTGTCAGTGCGTACAGGACACATGGCAGGTCCATACGATAACACATGGCAGATTCCGTACAAGACACGTGGCGGCTCCAGAGCGTGACACGTGGCATGCTGATTTGGCATTTTTGGCGCGCAGTTGGACCAATCCTGGAGTGACACGTGTCACCATTGGAAGGGTGACACGTGGCATGGATGACATCAGCGGATGACGTGGTAGTGATGACTGGGCGTACGACAAGTGACGTGGAAAGGTACGGAAGCTGACGTGGCAGTACGGTTCAGACACGTGGACCAATCGGATGTCGACACGTGGCAGTTTATTGGCAAGTGATTCGGTGCCACGTGGCACCCCTGGTTTAGCCAATGAGGGCTATGTCAAAAATTTTTGGGGCCCGGGGGATTCGAACCCCGGACCTTCTCCACACTGCGCCTTCGTGTAAATCCTCCGACCACTGGACCATAGTATGAGTCTTGTTATGTATTCGAGCAATCATATATTTAAGTTTATGTGATAAGGTATATAGCGGGGGGTCGGGCCGGGGCTTAGCCCCGACCCGCGGTTCCATTACGTTACCATACGGCCACAACATATGACCCGGGCGCGGTTACGGTGGTTGGCGCACGGTTACATTATAAGCTACATGTGCGGTTTCAAACTTTAACTAACGGTTACCACCGTTACCATTTTAATTGCGCGGTTTTAATACATGCTATGTGACCGGTAATATGTGCGCGGGTAATTTATATGTTAGCCCGTGGTTTAAATGGCGCGCGGTTATTTAAAATGGTTATATATTAGCTGCGGTTACAATGGGTTATATTACATGTGACTAGTCCAACGGTTACGGGGTGGCCCGCGCGTAGCCCAAGGGCTAGCGCGTGGCCACATGAAATGCATATGACCATAAAAGGTGCGCGCGCCCAGACTTAAGGGGCTTAGGCCCAAATATAACCATATTATATGGTTTAAAGTGGGTTTATAACCACTTTTGGTTATAATTAATGTAATTAACTCATAATTGGGAGTTATTGGGCTTTTTTTGAGCCTAATTCTTGGGAGGAAGTTGGGGATGAGCAACCAACTTTCCCACTATTTAACCAAGGCCATTTTGAGGCCATGGGACAGCTTTTGGATGGTTTTTGAGAGCAAAGATGCTGAGAAAAAGCCAAGTCAAAGCCAGTTTGAGGCAGGGAAGCTGTTGAGGAGGAGATGCTGTCGGACGATTTCTGAGAGCTCGGGACATCCGTTTCAGGTGCCGTTTTTTGTGCAAGATTCTAGAGATCTGGGCGAACATGACCAGATCAGTCTGGAAGCCATTCGGCATTGTAATGATGTACCATTAATCTTTAGAAAAGAAATAAAGAAGCCTCTCCCACAGAGAAAAGGCCCGGAGACGTAGGCAAAGTTGTGCCGAACTCCGTTATCAACCTGTGTATCATGGTTTGCCGTTTTTCATTGCTTTTCAGATCTGCAAATATGTTAATGGATGTATAATTCATTTCTTTTCTCGCTCTTTCGTTAAGTTTCCCAATGGTCAATTAATGCATGCAATTAAAAAAAAACTCAACCATAAGTCATTCGAAAAATCCTGACGGATCACCAAGAGTGCTGGTTTCTTACTTCGAATGATTTGGAGGAGAAACACTAGGCCAAAATAATCCATGAGTTTCACTAATAGGGTTACAAGTTTGTGGTGTTTTCTCCAGCTATTGTGGTCATTCCAACGATGATATTTTACCCTCAAAACCATCCCATTTCCTCCTCCAATTCTCAACAACAAATCCCCAACTTCCACAAGCTCTTACTTCCCGACTTCCTGACTTCATCAAATTCTCTTTCATTTGCATGCATAAACAACCATGGCTTCACACAAGTTTCTTCATACCAAGGAATTTTTGAATGGGAGAAGAATTCTCCCAATTTGAATGGAGTAGTGTAAGAATGAAGAGTGATACATTAATGAGGGTGAACAATGGTTTCCCCCCAAGTGTTTGTATAGGAAAAATGCACCCTTATCAAGAAGCACGAGGAAACATCCAAGGACCACCCAAGTCAAAGACTAATGGGAAATGTTTTCAAGGAAGCATGGGAAATAAATGTTGTACCTTCGACTTACAAGTGTCAACTCATATCACCCATGCACCCCCATTCCTCATCCCCTCTTGTGGTATCATGGTTCCCTTGTTGCTTATCGATAAATTTTTTTGGTGGATTTATATTATTATGCATATTCCTTTTATTCATACATTTACATAACATAACACACCATAATCTTATTCCACTATGGGGACTCGTACACATTTTTTCATGAGGCCTTGGACTTGTTCTCCATGCTACGAACATTTACAATACATCATGAATCATTATAACTCAACCCACATGTCTTCACTCTAGTCACATAACCCCATCATCTGAATAATACTCAATTTAACATATTATATTCTAGGGGTCAAAACTAGGATATTACAATGGCCCTCCATCTAGAAATTCATGAAAGAGGGAAGATGCCACAAGGTGTGTGTGTGATCCAAAAAGGATCCAGAGAAGGCTAAGAACAAATCAGAACTCACAGAGGCAACTCAGGACACTCAGAATGGCTTCAACAGGCAGAGAAAGGGAAAAAATTCAAAGTTCCCAAAACCAAGTGAAAGTGACATGATCACGAAGAGCGCGTCACAAGCTTTCTAATGACACAAACATCTAGTCAAACAAAGTTATGGATTGAAATATATTCACAGTTAAAGTTTGGTCAACCTAGCTTAGTCAACGTTGTCTCATGCCATATATAAACATGTACACTCAAGAAATCTGTTGGAAAAGCGGATTCGCATCGCTTACAATCCATGTGTGGCAAAAAGGAACATTGGAATGTTTCTCAGTTTCCGAGTATACGGGGAGGGGGAGGAGGGAAGTACAAAAGAGTCAGCATCCGTATTGCTAATGTCAGCATCCATACAGATGACATCAACATCCGTACAACACATGTGACAAGAGTAGGAAGGTGACATGTGTCATGCTGACGTCAACATGGTGACGTGGCAGCACCAGAGGTTGCCATGTGTCACCTAGTTTTGGCATTTTCGGGCCGATCCATGGACCAATAAGATCATGCAATGTGGCAGTCTGAAATATCCCTGATCCCGCTGATCAAGATATTTTCTACTGATCTAATGTTCTGTCTCGCAGTTCTGATACACTGGGGGTTTATGGATGCGTTTTATCTTTAGATCCGATACTTTGGGGGTTTCTGGATGCGTTTCAGTTTTGTGTTTGAGATGTTTATGGTTATTGCATGTGCATGTTGTATATTTATGGTTTAAACAGTGTATAGAGGATGCATGCGGAAATAAAGAACATCAACTGCCCAATAATATGTATTATGCGACTCAAGCATGGAAATACAATAACATACTGGAAATATAGAGTATAGTTGTTAGTTAGATCTCATGGATCGTCACTGGAATACATGAAAATAGCATAAAAATACCCGTGATCAGAAGATGAAGGCAGATCTGATGCATGCACGGATAGATCGGAAAAATAGGTGATTCCAGAGAAGCACGGTAACCACTACAAGCTGGAAAACTCCCACGGAAGGTTAGACCTGCCAGAATGAGCTGGAAACTGTCCCAATAGAAGCGCCTTGGCCTTTAGACTGAAATGGATGAGTGCCGAATGTCAGATCTGGTCTCTGAGGCACTGGATCTCGACCCCTGGGGGGGTTTGTGCACCTCCTGGGACACTAGATGCGCCCCAAATGATTCCACCAACGAAATCATATGCTATAGGACTCAAAATGATCGTCTCGCCAAATGCAGAACTAGGTCAGGAGGGTTTCCCCAGATCTTCTATGATTCTCCGTCTGCAACCTCAAATGTCCTATCGGAAGAGCTGCGCCCTAAATGGCTGCATGATGTGCCCTGCAATATTCCACAGTCAAAATATGATGGAAAGTGTCTCAATCTAAGCGCCCTGGCTAGATCTTAATTGGGTCGGAAGGAAAATGCAATCTGAGCTCGGACCTCGTGCGACTCCACAAACCCTCAATCTGACTTGCACCCTCACTGACTGAGCTACACACACTACAACTGGATACTCCTGAATAGTAGGGTGAACTACTTGGATGGTATCTTCGATGGGATAGGGTGTGTCTCTCAACACCAAAATCGATCAATGGTGGTGGTTTCCTCAAGAAATCCACAAAATAGTAAAGTTGACTCTCTTCCTCCTCTAGGAACTCTCAACATCAAATCATAACAATGCATAATGAGGAATTAGGTCAAATTCATCCCTTTATACCCTTCCCGATCTAATTCACCATTAACCTCACTTAAGCTAGGCACTTTTCCTCCTAAGGTGAATAATTAATTAATTAAGTCCCCCTTTAACACCTTTTCATTCTAATTCTTCGTTGACTTAGGCTTAAGTGACTTTTCCTAATCTTTTTGGCTTAATTCATCGTTTATCCACCAAATCACCCTTATTTCTCCATCTTGTTCCCTGTTTGAGCATGACTATAGTCTATGGGAACACATAGACTACTAAGTCACTCCATGCTGGCCTACTCTTGGGAATGAGACATCGCAGTCCTCCGTTCCTGAGATTTCTTGTCCTCAAGCAACATCAATCCTGGGTGCTGCAAAATATGCTCTCCCTCCTATGTGGCATCCTCCACTAGAAGACCCCTTCATCTAACCAAGAACTCCCTGATGACCTTGTTCCTCTACCTACGCTCTCTCTACTCGAGCACCTCCTTTGGCACTAACTCCAACTGCCCCTCCTCATCTAAGGGTAGTAACTCCTCTGAAGTGATGATCTGTTGTCCCACTGCCCTTTTAAGGCAAGAAATGTGAAAGACGTTATGTATCTTGCTACCCTCTGGTAGCTCTAGCTCATATTCCACCTTGCCTACTCTCCTGATGATTCTGTATGGCCCATAAAATCTTGGTTTCAGTTTCTCTGCTCCACTCCTCTTCAAGGAGGATTGTCAATATGGCTGTAACCGCAGAAAAACCAAGTCCCCAACCTCAAAACTGTGCTCGACCCTCTGCTTGTTTGCATATATCTTTTGTTGATTATGTGTTTCCTGTAAGTTTTCCTTTACTTCCCACATAATCCTTTGGCTCTCCTCCACCCAATATTTGGCCACTAGGACCCTACTATCCCCAAATATAGTCTCCACAAAAGTGGGTGCATCGTATCCATACAATTCTCTAAATGGTGACATCCTGATAGACATATGGTGTGTCGTGTTGTAACAATACTCACACATGTGCAACGAACTCACCCATGTGCACTGCTGTCCTCCCACATAGTTCCTAAGATACCCCTCCACCCATTTGTTGATGATCTATGTCTGTCCATCTGTCTGTGGGTGGTAGCTGGTACTCATGGCTAGCTCTGTGCATGTCAACCGAAAAATCTCCTGCCAAAATGTGTTGATGAAGCACCCATCTCTATCATTGACTATCTGCTTGGGTAGGCCATGCAATCTGAATACCTCTCTGAAAAATAAGTCTGCTACCTGTATGGCCTTGTAGTCCGCGAGTATGAAAAAGAAATGTGCAAATTTGGTTAGCCTGTCGACCACTACAAATATACAGTCCCTGCCCTACACGCGAGGGAGGCCTGTGATGAAATCCATAGAAATGCTCTCCCATTTCTGCTCTAGAATGTGTAGAGGCTGTAGTAACCTTGCTGGGTGTTTCTTCTCTAACTTGTTCTGCTGACAAGTCGTGCACTCCCGGATGTGCTTCAATACATCATCCTTGAGACCCTTCCATGAGAATCTCTCCCTGATCTTCCTGTAAGTTTTGAAATACCATTGGTGCCCTGCTGCAGGCGAATCGTGACACACCTTTAGAATCTTCCCCTTTAAGGTAGATTCTTGAACTAAGTAGATCTGGTATTTGTAGAAAATGACATCATCTAGTACCCGATATCTATCGTCAACCACCTGTCCATCCATCACCTCACAAGCAATTGTTTTTTGGAATATTCCACCAACAAGTGTGCTTTCCAATCCGTGCAAATGTCCATCATCGAACAGCCTGGTGGCCTCCTGGACAAGGCATCTTCCACGGAATTCCTTTTTCCCTTGACATAATCGATGTCAAAGTCAAAGGCTTGGATATTTGAGACCCACTTATGTTGTCTCTCACTGAGGTCTTTCTGATCCAGGAAATACTTGAGACTGTTGTGATCAGTCTTCACTACGAATCTGCTGCTCACCAGATATTGCCTGAATTTGGTTAAGGCGTGCATAATTGCTAGCATTTCCTTGTTGTAAATAGGGTATATTCTCTCTAACTCGCTGAGCTCCCTACTCTCAAACACAATGGGATGGCCTCCCTACATCAACACTTCTCCAATTCCCACCCCTGATGCATCACACTCCAAGACAAACGACTGTGAGAAGTCCAGAAGGGATAGAATAGGGCATGTGCTCATAACCTCCTTCATCTTCTCAAATGTCCATTGTGACTCCTCTGTCCACTGAAAGGCACCCTTCTTGGTCAAATATGTGAGTGGTGCTCCTAACTACGAAAACCCCCTAACAAACCTCCTGTAATAACTACACAACCCAAAGAAGCTCCTTAACTCTGTCAAACTCCTGGGTGTTGGCCAATCCAAAATAGACCTAATCTTCTCCTGATGTACCTGAACCCCCTGTGCACTGATGATGTGGCCCAAGTAAAGAAACTCTGTCATCCTGAACTCGCACTTGGACTCTTTGGCATACAATGATTGCGCCTCCATAATGCTCAATACCTCCTCCAAGTGCCCCATATGTTCCTGCCATGTCTTTGTATAGACCAAAATGTCATCGAAGAAAACCAAAACTGATTTCCTCAACTGCCCCTTGAATATGTGGTTCATGCAAGTCTGGAATGTAGTTGGCACATTGGTTAGCATGAATGGCATAACCGAAAACTTGAAATGGCACCGAAATGCCGTCTTCTCTATGGCCTGCTCTCTGATGTTGATATGATGATATCCAGAGCATAGATAAATCTTCGAGAAGAAAACTTCCCCATGCAGCTCATCCATCAAATCGTCAATGCAAGGGATAGGATACCAATTTTTGATGGTTTTATTATTCAAAGCTCGATAATCGATGCACATCCTCATTGTACCATCCTTCTTCAGGACTAAGACAACTGGAGAGGCAAATGGACTGCTACTAGTTCTGATGTGTCCCATTGCTAGAAATTCCTTGGTTGATTTTTCTATCTCATCCTTGAACCTCTTAGGATGACGATAGGGGGGGGGTGATCCTGGGTTTTCCCCCCTCCTCCAACTCAATGGTGTACTCAAATCCCTTGTCCGACGGTCTCCCTAGTGGAATCAAATCAAAAACCTGCTGATGTCGTCCCAACAAGTTCCTGATCTCTGTCTGATACTGCGGTCGACCCTTAGGATCCTTCCGTGTAGTGATCAAGCACTCTGTGAAAAATGCTACCTTCCCATGCCTGAATATCCTCTCCATCCTCTTGGCTGAGACTATCCTAGGTGATCCTGTCGACATGCCCCTCAGGACAACCCTCTTCTCGTCACTGTCTTTGAATCCCATCTCCAAGGTTTGGTAGTTGGTGGTGATTTTACCCAAGGTGATCAACCACTGAACTCCCAAAACCACATCTGTGCCTGATAGGTCAACCACATAAAATGTATCTCTCACGTGTAGTTTCCCAACTTAATATTCAAGTCTGGAACTCTATCTAGACACTCCATTGTATGGCCATCTTCTACTGCGACATCAAATCCCTCAAACTCCTCTGTCTGAAGGGCTCATCTTGATACCAATGAAGCGTTGATGAAGTTGTTGGTGGCCCCTGAATAGTACCTTTGATCTGGAGGGTATCATACATGGGTACACTAGAAAGGGTCGCTATGACTCCACCCTTTGCTGGTTTTTGTCTACTACTTTTCTCAGGAGGCTGTGGAACAACCGGTGGGTGGGCCCCTGCCAGCGTCGGTGGTCTACGAGGAGGCTACTCCTCCGCCTGCTCTGGATCCTCCTATGAGCTGGTGGATCCACTATCCTACTCCTCCTACTCACTTCCCACACTGTCTGCGACCACCTCAATGTAGTGAATCTCTCCCTTGCCCATGCACCTGTGGCCTAGGACCCAAGGATCTCCGCAATTGAAGCAAATATTCTTCCTCATAAGATCTCACCTCGTCTCATCATCCAACTTCTCCTTACCCTTCCATTCCCTCTGTAATGGCTTCCGGTCTCGATCCTTCTGTGGTACAGAGGGTTTGGAAAAGGGTTTATTTTTTGGCACTGAGTCTGCCAAATATCTAGTGCGTAGGATGGCATCCTGCAGGGTGTGAGGTCGATATGCCTTCACCTATCCTCTCAAGGGTTCTGTGATCCCTTCTGTGAATACCATGATTAGTCGGGGCTCAGATATATCTGTCACTGCCATTTCTACTCGATGAAATTTTGAGATGAATGCCTCTACTGTGCTAGTTTGTCTCAACTGGGCTAGATCTCTGAAATGAATATCTGGATCCCTCCTGTAAAATCTGTCAATGAGTCTCTCTGTGAACTCTCGGTAGGAGGTGATGCGACTATGGCCCAATGTCACCAATCCATGATACCACCACTCATGTGCTTCACCCTCTAAGTGTAAGGTGGTTAAACTGATGGCCTCTGTCTTGATCATTTGGTTGAGCTTGTAGTAGGTGTTAAGCTTATGTACCCAAGATCTGGCGGTGCATTTGGACAATCCGTCAAAAGAAGGTATGTTGATTTTACTAACTTTCTGGATGAAATCAATGTTATTCCCCTGCTGCTGCTACAGATGCGACCCTCCTCTCTGTGGCTCTCTGGGATGGTTTCTTAGTCTGATCCCACAATACTCGACTAGGGTCATATCCTGATGGAAGTCACAGCCTAATGTTGCATACTCTCTGTTGTTCCAGAGTCTGTACTTAAGGCTTAGAAAGTACAGTGTCTAGGCATCCAAAAGTGAGTAAAGGATAAAAAAGGGGGAAGCATCAACTTTCAGGAAATGAAACTAAGGTTGATTTCCAGGTTGTCTTTGTCTCGCTTCCAACTGTTCCTGGATGCTTATATCCCATTCAATCGCGGACCATGAATGTTCGAGTTCTACCTGGGTGGTGTCTGTTTTAAGTATAGTATCGAAAAGGTTCAAAGCGATATGGGTTTGGTCCGACAACCCGGATTCAATGTTAGGATGCCTTGCAACAGGGACAGTCATAGAGGAATAGGAAAACTAAAGGAGAGTTCGAGGTTTTTTATGTTGTATCAATTTGATCGTATAAAGGAGAACTTGGAATCCAATATTTTAAGATAAAGTGCAAACCAAAGGACTTTTTCCGTAACTGAGTTATCTTTAAAATAAATGGTGTGTGAAATGTGAGAAAAACATTAAGTTGTCTATAATGCGAGGCTCCTATCAAGGGAGAATCTCTCCCTGTAAACAGAAGAAGAAAAAGATGAGAAGAAATCTGACGAAGCATAAAATATGAAGATCTAAAAAGTTCACAGGTCTTGTACCTGCTGATAGCCGATACAGAGGAAAAACTGTAAAAAATATAGATGACTAATAATTGATCACCACAATAGAGGTTTTACTAAATTGCAGTAAAAACATTCATCATATATATATATATGCGAAATGAAATTGAATATGAAATCACAGAGGAAACAAACTCATAACACAGTCTTGACGGAATCAGGAATCTTCAGATTGCTTTGTATTAAATTTCAAAAGGAGAGAGTCTCTATTACAATCGACCAAAAAGGTCCATCCCCTTTTCTTTCTTCTAATTTCATATTTATACAAACTTCTACATGCTGGGATTTCAATCGTTCCAGGAGTCTTTTCGGTTACAAAAAGAGGAGATTAAACGTTTCAATTCTTTGTCTCTGTCCTTCTTTCGGGAAAATGGAACACCTTCCTTTCTTTGCTCTTCGAGTTCTAAAAATATAATAGGCATACACTTGTCATTATTTGATACCAGAAACCTGCCCCTTCGCATGCTCGGTGCAAGTGATGCACCTCTCCACCAACTGGACTATCAACCTGGAAGGTTCTGTTTGATTATTTGCCTCAAAAGTATAATAATCCTTCACTAATTGTGACAGCTTTCCTTCTACCTGTCGGTCTTCGGCGCTGATAGAACATAAATGTACACTTGGTTTTATTATCCATTTATCTACTTGGATTATATCCGTCTGGGTTATCTGTGATATTTCAGCCAACGCTCTTTCCTCATTCTCCTTGATATTGAGCAGGTGCTTGGCTATGTTAATTTGGCCCAATGTCTCAGTGCTGTTTTCACTATTGAGATCCAACAAACTCCCATCTATGAAGCTGAAAGTTTCTTCACAAGAGTTTCTTACCTCTTTAGCTCGTTTTCTGCCTTCTGATATGTTACGCTCCCATGCCTTCAGCAAGATGTTACCTTAGGTCTGCTCTGAGATGGAAATCCTGGAACTACTGCCCGTTTCCTTCTTTATCGTGGGTATAACAACCTCTTGGAAAGCGACCCAAGCCACCCCAACTTCTTTCTCTCTGAAGGAGATGTTTTCCATTACTTGATCAATGAGTTGGCAGTGGTTTTGAATAGTTTCCACTTTAGCAAGTAAATCTTGCTGAGCTGCCGACCCTCTTTTTCGGATTTCTATGGCTTGGGATTGGAATATCTCGATATCTATCATCTGGCTTTCAACAAAATTTAATTTGGCCTGTAACTGCCCTATCAATTTTCCTTGCTGGATTATCTGTGATTGGCTAGTCTGAGCCATCTGTTGTGTCTGTTCGAGATCGGATTTGAGCCACTTGATTTCCTTTTGATTGATTGCCCTAGCTAGCTCTATACCTATGTTCGCCTGATCTCTGGCGACTGCTTCTGCTGTAGCCAACTTATCCTCCAAAGTTTTGATCAAGCGGTTTTTCCACTTCAACTGTTCTTTTAGGGACTCGACAAAATATTGGTTGGCTGTAGCAAAAGCCCCCAATGTCCCTGCTATCTGAGTTGAAAATTCCTCTTTTTTCATGTCTCTCCCTTCAGCAAGGATTTTAAATTTCTTGGTTTCCGTGCCTACTTCTTGATAAAGTTCTTGTTTCACAACGACCTTTCTCTTCTTATCGAATAAAAATTTATTTAGAGGCAACTCTTCCACAGTTATGGGCGTTAGTTCTTCGCCGAAAATCCATCCTGCATCTGGGGTCCCCTTTGTGGACTGTAGGGGAGTAACAGAAATGATGGGGCTGCCGATATGCTTGGATGATTTCCCCGGGGTAACAACCAGGCTGGCTTGCTTGGTGGGTTGGGGATCTCGACTTCCTGTTTCGGGCCCTCGGTTTGGTTCTTCTTTTCCTGGTGTTCCTCTTGGCCAGGTCCTGAATCTTTGGAGTCCTTGGCTTCCGTTTGCTGTACATCTGCAGTCGGCAAGTTCTTACCTTGTAAGACTGGGGGAAGGCAACGTCACTGGTGTTCCTGAAATTTGAAGAAATCAACCATCTCCTCGGGCGACAGGGTTTGAATCCGACTTAGGACCTCGGCATAGGATCTCGCCCCTCAGAAGATGTCATCATGAGGCGAATGCTCATGTTCATACTTTTTAAGGCCAAAAATCACCATGTGATTACCCACAATCTTGTGTGGGTCGTGCTTCTTGAACTCAATGTGAACCAATTTAATATCCTCGAAAGCCGCTGCCTCAGATTTTGCGTGTCCGAAATCTAATAAAATATATGTTTTCAAATGATTGGGGAAGGGCAGCCATACCTTCTTTGAAAATCCTTTAAGCTCTTTGCTTATGCCGCCAATCATAGTTTGCCTAGCGATTTCGCGACAAACCAACTTGTCCGGTATGAATAATGGTAGAGCATAGGGGGGAACAGAGGTGCCGAAAACCCTGACGTATGAAAATTCCACCTCTACGTACCAATCAACCACATTGCTCAAGTTGGTGGCGATGCTATCTGAAATCCTGGGCGGTGGGTTGCCGAAGATGGAGATATGCATTGGTACCATTACCCAATTGAAAATTTTGTATATAAATTATGTGGCCTTATCTTCCCAAAGTTTTGAGTGGTAGACATGGATAGGGTCAGCCTCAGATGGATTCTAGCTCTAGCTCATTAGAGGGAAAGGCGTCATGAAACAAACAACATCCATGATGTAGGCGGACATAAAAAATGAAGCGGCCTTTCCATTCGCCCTCTGCATCCGATATTCAGTAATCCAGTTGGTTAAACTATCTGACAACAATTTGGCCCAGTTGAAAGAATAGCCTTCAACGACTGTATGAATGAGAGGCACCCACGGGAGAAAACAATGTGTGGTGTCCTCCTTCCCATACAACCTACAGGTCATCATTGCTATATATTTGAATTGTGGTTCCAAGGAAGAGATTGAATAAACTCTGTTACCGTCCGCCCTGAACTTTGCAGGGTGCGAGACCCAATCCTTGATCAGATTAGACAAGTTTCTGCCGTATTGCTCACATTATTTCCGCTTGAAACTTTCCAGAAACTTGGCATTGTGTGAGAAGTTTGGTGTGGGTGAAAATTGGTACATTGCCTGCAAATGTTCTGGTTTGAAGGTCCCAATGGTCACCTTCTGCTCACTGATAATAGTTCTGGTCGGAATATCCACATGATCTAATGCCCATCAGATCATATTATAGTAGGGAAGGAGTCGTGGCCTGGCCACTATCTTATGCATCTCTGCTTGAACGTCGATTTTGTATTTGGTGGCCAAATCGTCCTTCTCATTATCACTGGAATCATCTGAATAGTTCACCAATTCAGACTGAAGAACCTCAGAGATGTATGACCAGGTTCTGACAGAATCAATACTTCGGGGTGAAGTATCGGAAACATTATTTGAGCCTTGCCCTAAATTCTCAGCAATCATCTTGGATGCTTTTCGTGGAGCCATGATAGAGGACTCTGACTTAGCTCTCCTGTAGTAAAAATGTGTATACATACATAAATTAGCCTGGTGAGGAAAGCTTCTTTGCGCAAGATATAAATGAAATTTGAAACAATGAGAGAGAGAACTCTATATCTCGACCATTTAAAACCCCGACGTCCTTATGAACAGAACGGTCAAATCATTTTTAGAGAAATATTTAGCAATAAAAACCATATCTTTACCTATCACTTCACCTCATTTCAAATAAATGCCATAAATTTTTGACGGGTCGTGACACAAGTTAGCGCAAAAAAAATTTAAATTTAATCCGGAGACGGTGCGTGTTACTATTTGCACTAATGAACTGATTAATATGGCTTAGCTTCTTTAATTAGTTTTATTTAAACTTTAATCACCCTTTTCGGCGTTCGCCGTATCGGGAGATTTCATTCCTATCCCTCGAGCTCCTAAAACTCGAGATCACGATGACGCGATCTAGTTAAGCAAAACGTGATCCAGATTAAGTGTTTAATTAATCAGTGTTTAAATAATATCGTGATTTCGTGACTCGGGGCTATGAAGGTATAGTATCTTGGAAGAGTGAATGCCGAGTCGCGAAACCCCAACATTGTTTAACTACGATTTAAAACAACTTACCCCTGACACTAACCCGGGTGACTTGTAAAACTATCTCGCAACTTCGCCCATCGGAGTTATGATGGTAAGACTTATTGGGAGAGCGATCGCCGAGACGCGAAATCCTGACAACACTTAACTAAGGTTTAAAGAAATTTACTCTCGACGCTAACCTGGGTAAGTTTTCAAGGTTGTTTTGCGACTTCGCGCATCGGGGCTTGGAAACCGTGTGACTTGTAACTCCCGAAACGCGATATCCCGAGGTATATAAAAGTGAGAAATCTCATTTAATAGTTAAATGGCAGTGGATTATGAGTACAACGACCATCGCCACTTCACAAATCAGGACTACTAAGACTTTCAATGGGTAAAGGTCACGAAGTAAAAGACAACTTAATGGCCAACCTTTGATTTTAAGAATTACATTTAAACCAGTTGAGAAAGGCAGCTCCAACATAGGCTCCAACTAGGGATCCCGTCTTCCTGCGAGATGGTAAGAATAGTAGACCACGTGCCTGTATTGGGTAAATGGAGTCATTGGTTTTACTTCTGTGAAACTTTCTTAAGGAAAGGGGATACAGAGGGAAGAAGATATTTCGTCTTTTACTTCTGAAAAGCCTTTCAACACTCAAATGCGTTTCAAAATCAGCTGCAGCCCCTTTCATGACTTTATCTTTCTCGTTACTGAATTCAGGTATGCCTTAAGACAATCAAAACAATCCTAGGAAATCCAACAGATCTTGTGGCTTTTGGCTTGCATCAAACGAAGTTTATTACGTGTTTTTAATCGGGGAGCCCTGTCTGAACTTAGGATGCAGATCCGGTTTCGAGAAAGTTGATTACAAGAGTAGAGTGAGATTCATGTACAACAACTTTACAGATATCTCAGATATTGCTTCACTTCCAGTGAGCATGTTCAGTACCCCGGTGAAGTTATCTGGCCCTTTTTACTGAATTTCCTTTCACCACTTCGAAATATATTTATGCATTTAAATGCTGAGACGAGGGCAATCATTTTTGAATTTCCTTTCATTGTCTCTTTGGACTAGATGGGGGCAATCAAATATGAATTTACTTTCACCATCTGTCTTATAATTTACTTTTTAGAACACGAAGTGGGGGCAATCAGTTTGCATGAGGGATGATATCTGTGTAATATTTGCAGTGGAGGTCTGTCAACTTGCTTTGATTACTCGGTACCAACCTTCCCTTAACTTTCAAAACACCTTAGCCCTCAGGGAAAATGGGAAAGATTACTTCCAGGGGCCTTCTTTCGAGCAATCCTCAATCCTTCGAAACTGTTGAAAAACCTAGAAGAGTCAGGATCAACCTACGCATAACTTTTCTTAGTAAGAGACTGAGTCTTTGTGAAGACTGGCTTACTTTCTGAAATCTTCTTTACAGCTTCCAAAGCTAAAACGTAATCTCTTCTCCCTATGTATGGAACCTGAAAAGATGCTTGGTTTTTTAAGAAGGTAAGTCTGCGGACAGAAAAAGGGTGATGGAGAGAGATCTGGGACTCGAAACACAACGATTATAGACTAAAAATGACTTTTGGGACCCTTTTCCGGAGACACTTTACTTTCTCTGCTTATTTTAATTACCTCCTATCTTTGGCTAGGTGAAACTCTTAGGGCCCAGAGTAAGGAGTCATTATTTTAATAATCATTCAAGCGAAAACATTATATTTATGAGATCATTACGGCGCTTTGGAGACCATCGTTAAAAAAATAAAATTCTTAGGAATTCGTACCTTTGCCTTACCATTTTAAAATAACGGAAAACCTTTTCTATGACCTGTTTTCGGCGAATTTGTTTTCCGATATATGACTTTCTGTTTACTCCTTTCGCTCGTTTGGGAAGTAATCCTGAATCCTGCAAACATGAAGAGTATCAGGGCTTTTTAAAAGAGTTGAATGCATTGAAAATTGCGCGTCTCTACTTCTACAAAAACCACTAACCTAATTAATTAGCGGTGAAAATAAACTTACCAAAGAGAAATTATGAAATAGACAGAAAACACAAACCGGTATATACAATGAAATTTTTTTGGGAACCAATTATTGCATATAGTGTTTTAAATAATGCCCGTTGACAGGGGCGTTGAAGATTTTACCGTTCATATTTTCTAATAGAAACAAATTTTTTGCTTCGGGAGCTGCGACTTTGAACGGTCCGTACCATATATGATCAAATTTACCGTGTTTTGTTGAGTCTTCCTTTCTAGCATCCCATTTCAAGACCAAATTGCCAGGGAGAAACTCTCTGTCTTTTGCCTTACGGTCGAATAACGTTTTCATGTCGTCTTGGTATTTCTGCAACCTTTCGTCCACTTCGACCCTGTGCTGTTGTACTTCAATCAACTGGTTTATCCTTCTTGTGAAATGATTCGGTTCTTCTTTCTCATCTTGCCAAAGTTTCATTACAGGAAGCGCTAGATTTATGAGTAATACCACGTCGGTCTTGTACACCATTTGGAAAGGAGAAGTGCCAATAGATTTTTTCGTGCCTATCCGGTTCGCCCATAAAGCGTATTTCAAATGTATGTGCCAAGATTTTTTGTTCTCATTCAACACTTGCTTAATTATATTGACCAAACTCTTGTTTTAAGACTCGGCTAGTCCATTTCCTTGAGGGTAATATGCCATGGAATGGCCAAGCACGATATTGTATTTTTGGCAAAAACTGATCATAGCCATAGATTTAAAAGCCTGGGCGTTATCTGTGACTATCTTTCGGGGGCAACCGAACCTAGACAAAATGTTCTCTTCTAGGAAATCTATTACCACCGAATCCGTTTCCCTTTTGGTTGGAATAGCCTCCACCCATTTAGTGAAGTAATCTGTGGCAGTTAGGATCCATTTGTGTTGAGCACTAGAATGGGGGTTAATTTTGCCTATAAAATCTAGTCCCTATTGCTGAAAAGGGGCTTTCGTCTTGACCGGAACCAGCGGTAGCGCTGGGAGTTTATGCTTGCCTGCGAACAATTGGAAAGGGTTGTAGGTTATGACTTTAGAATTAACATCCGAGAAACGTTTTGGCCAATAATACCCCGCCCTCAAGATCTTATAAGATGTCTCCCTCCAAGCGTGATGTCCCCCGCACACTCCTTCGTGAAATTCGCTTATGACCTTATCTGTTTCTGATTCAACCAAACAAACCAACATGAAGCCAAGTGGGTCCTTCCAATACAATTGACTTTCAGATATACAGTACTTGACCACATGCAGTTTTAGCATCCTAGCTTTAGATGAGGATAAATCACTTGGGTATTTCAAGGTCAGCAAGTAGGACACTATGTTTTTGTACCAATCAGATGAGGACAACTTCTCTTCGATTCTAATTGCACTTGTTTTCTCATCGATCTCGTTCATGTCCACATCCTCTTCGATTCCCTGTAGGCCATTTATACTGAGGGCTCTGAAATTTGATTCAACTAAGAGTTTAGCCAAACCTTTTCCCTTTACTAGTCTCATCGGTTTTATCTCCAGATCAAATTCTTGAATTTTAGCGAGCCGCCGTCCCCTTTTGCCATCACTGTCGAACTGAACCAATATGTCTTTTACGGAGCTAGTGGGTACGTACATGATTACATTGGAATGCAACACGTAAGTTCTGAAAGCCTTTAATGCCTTCACCATAGCGTACGCTTGTTTTTCCATTATGTCGTATTTGAGTTCAACGTCTCTGAGACTTTTGCTTAAAAACGCTATCGGTTGCTCGAAACCTTCTTCCTTTTTCTGAAGGAGTGCCGTGGCAAGTGTATGTTTGGAGGCGAACGAGAAAATAAGAAAATCCTTCAGATAATCAGGGCTTGCCAGTACAGGTGCCTCGCTTATAACCTTCTTGATGCATGCAAACGATGCTTTGGCTTCTGCTGTCCATTTCACTTCGCTATTCTTCTTTAGCATATCTGTGATCAATTTCACAATTTCAGCAAAGTTTGGGATAAATCTCCTCAAAAAATTTATTTTTCCTAAGAATGACTGAATTTCTTTTATATTTCTAGGAATATTTATAGTATCTATAGCTTCAACCCTGCTAGGATCAATTTTAATTCTGTCTCGTGACACAATATGGCCCAAGAGTTTACCTTCTTGCATGGAAAAGTGAGACTTTTTGGGGTTTAAAGACAGACCAAACCTGCGACATTTTTCAAACGTCTGCTTGAGATGTATCAAATGATCTTTGTCAGATTTAGAAAAAACGGTTAGATCATCGAGATAGATAACCACAAACTTGTCTCTTTCGCCGATGAAAGCGATATCCATAACAAATTGGAAGGTGGCACCTGCATTCATTAGACCAAAATGCATCTTATCATACATGAATGTACCCCAAGGGGTAGTGAAGGCTGTTTTTTATTTATCATGTTCATTTACGACAATTTGACTGTACCCGGAGAACCCGTTGATCATCGACATCCTATTTGCCCCAACTACCTTTTCTAATACGTGATCCATTTTGGGTAGAGGGTAGTTGTCTTTGAGGGAGGACTTATTTAGGTTTCTAAAATCGACACACAATCTAATCTCCCCACTCTTCTTTCTAATCGGGACCAGGTTTTCTACCTAATCGGAGTATCTCAGTGGTACGATTATTTTTGCGTCTAAGAGCTTTTTAACTTCCCTTTCGACCACGGGCAATAAGATAGGGTTGATTTGTCTAAGTTTTTGTCTAAAGGGTTTGACACAAGGCTTCAGGGGTATCTTGTGTTTGATCAAAGTGGTGTCGTAGGTTGTCATTTCTTCGTAAGACCAAGCGAAAATGTCTTTATACCGCGCGAGTAAGTCTTTATACTTGCTTTTTACCTCAGGAGGAAGGTACTTTGATATTTTTACCATCCTAGGCTCCTCTTTGGTCCCTACGTCACAGTCTTCAACCTCTTCTGGTTGGGGTTGCAGAGTGGATTTTAAGGGCATATCATTCTGATCGAACAATCTCTCCAAGGGGATTAGTCGCTTCAGAATCTGATTGTTCTTCAAAACCAACATGCGATGGTTAGCATTTTTTTCTCAGAACTTCTGAGGCTCCTCTCCCTCTTGCATCATCCAGGTATGATCATTTTGGTCTTCCTAGTCAATGTGGGTTTTGGAGAAACACCCACCATTTCCAGGAACTTTATGATCTGTTCGTCATCCTCGAAAACCTACCAGTGTTGTATGTTGTTTGGTATGGATGGTCTGTGCCTTACCTCTATGTGGTACTTTAATTTGAAAGCGGTGGGGGGTACGAAAGTTGAAGTTGCTTTGGCCAGTGAATCGACTTGTTGGTTTTCGGCCCATGGGATGAAATGAACATTTATCGATCAAAATAATTTTTCCATAAGATCCCAGGCATAATTTCTGTAATATCTCAATCTTGGGTGTTTGGCCTGGTATTGCCGATTTATCTGTTTCACTATCAACTCTGCATCTCTGTAAACTTCCAGGTTCTTTATGTTCAACTTCCTGGTAGCTTCCAACCCTAAGACTAAGGCTTCATACTCACATACGTTATTGGTGTAGTCTATATCCCACTGAAGCCTATAAGAGAAAGGGATAACAAATTCATTTTTATGTGCCACAAAAAGTACTCCTGCACCCTCTCCTTCACATGACAGGGCACCATCAAAAAACATTTTCCAAATCCCAATGCTATGCATATTTTCGTATGTCTTTCCTGATTTATTATTTTCTAAGTAATTCTCTTCTGCACAACTATTTACATCATCATCAAAAGACATACTGCAATTTACTAGATCTTGATCGGCAATATAAACAGGATAATTGTTAGGATTCTGAGGGTCGCTCACTGTGTAGGATAGCCTTGTTTCCCTATATAGCCGAGTAAGTTTTCCACCAAACACAGGAATCGTGGCGTAGGTCATGTCTAGTTGAAGAGACCCACCAAGTTTGGCTCCCCACGACCTAGATAGAAGTAAGCCATACTTTGGGGGTATATCGACAATAACTACATCCATCAGGACGCTTTTCACCGGGACCTGTGCAAGAGTGACTACTAAATCTTTTATCATACCCAGGCACTTAACTCTTCTTGAATCGAAAGAGTAGAGATCTCCATAAGGCCTGGTGATCTCAAGGCCTAGTCTATGCATAATAGTTTTGGGCATCACATTATGTGATGCCCCAGAGTCTAGGATGCAGTTATGCAACAGTCGATCATGCACATTCAGGGTGATATAGAAAGGAGCGACGGTGTCTCTGGCACCCTCGAAATGTGGAACAAAAGTGATATTGGGCTTATCATCTTCCAAGTTTATCACATCAGAGTGACTTTCTAGCTCGGTAAAACCTATCACTTTGGTCATCTGCTTTCGATATATAGGATTCTTCGCTAACTCCACCAGAGGGATTGGTATTTTTATCTTATTTATCTCATTTTCGAGGCTGAACCCTCCACCACCTTTGTTCGTTTCTTTGGTTGAAACCCCAAACCCCTTCTTTTCTAATTTATTTGTTTGTGCTGATTTATCACCCGTATATGTGTTTCAACTGTCTTGGTTTCCTTTGTTTGGGTCTCAACCTCCTTTACTTTGGGATCTAGCGAATCTGCCCCTTTCATTTTGTTATTAGGTGTCTCGGTCTCTTTTGGGGCGGGCTAGTATATTTCACCTCTAGGGAGAATTTTCTTGGGTTGAGGAGTCGACGTAGGTTTGTTTTTAGACCTCAGGTTATACCTAGGTTGGACCTCAGGCATTATAGAATTGATTGTTTCTTGACATACAACGAAATCAATGTTGTTTATGTCATCATATTTATTTGACGGTTGTTGCATGTTTAAGGACTTCTCATAATATTCTTTGGTTAAATAAGGTTGAGTGCAGTCGCCACCAAAATTTGTCACATCTTATTCCAGACCCTCGAAATCTTGCAGGTCGTTTCCTCCTATAAAATTTTCATTTTTTAAAGGGGTTTGAATTTTCTGGTCTTCATTTTTAATCTGCCTTTGTTTATTTTGAGGATTGGGGTTTCTTCTGAATTCCCTTTTAACGAAAGGATCGGACTTGGATTGATCTAGCTCCATTCTGGAAACCTTATTTGATAACTCCTTAATTATCCTATCCATATCATCCATTTTGTCGTCTCTGGATCTATTGGACCCTGAGGGTCCCGCTTGTTCCCTAAAACGTTTGTTTTCTCAGTTTCCCATATCTACCTTGGTTTTCAACTTGCCAGAAGCGATCATATTAGATTCGATTTCTACAACATAATCTTGCATTTGGGTTAGGGTAGCCCCCCTCCTTTCTCTCAAAATAAGTGCGAAATCGGGTTCGAAGTCTCCCACAAAGGTTACCTTGGTTGCAGGTTGGGATGGTTTAACTTCGACCGAGATCTTATTATATAACTTGTTAAATCTTTGAATGAATTCCATAACAGTTTCTAAAGTCTTTTTCTTTAAAGATCCGAACTCTGTCAAATAATACAAATGGTCTTTCCTTTCGCCCCATTGTCTAAGAAAGGAGTCTTCTAGGGCATCATAGGATAATATCGATCCCGCGGGTAGGCTTCGAAACCAGGTTCGTACCTGTCCTTCGAAATTCTGAACAAAAAACCTCGAATATACGTCTTCGTGTTCGAGACCTAGGATATCGACTAACTGATCAAATAAGTTTATATGTTTGGCTGCGGTCAAGTCCCCTTCCCCTGTAAATTTAGGTAAGTTTTTTTATGTAATTTTCAGGAAGGTCGTGGAGAGGGACGAGCAGGACCAAAGGCGCATATCTCGCAGCGACTTTAGCGAAAACTTTGGGAGGTGGGGGAGGCGCTTGGCCCCCCGCTCCTCCTCCTGGAGCCACTCCACCTCCTCCTTCGGCGACTGCCATCGGTACTACTGGATAGGGAAAAGGTGTGTTATATAGAGGGTTATGGAAGACTAAAAGCGAATTTCTAGCTTCTTCGAAAGACGAGAAAACCGAAGATGGGTGAAAAGAGATGCAAGGACTTAGCTCCTCGGATTTGCAAGAGATGTAATCAAGGGAACCCACGAGTGTGGAATCTGAGTATATGGTATACTCTTCGATACTTGGTGAGGTCATGAAATCTAACTGAAGATTCGACGGGATATCGATCTCTGATAAATTCACTGCGGGGTTTTTACCTTTGTGTACGCCAAAAGTTGTCGGATGGATTTCACCTTTAACCTCAGAGAGAGTTAAATTTGGGTTGATGGTTTCAGGGAGGGGATTGTGAGAAGTTGAAGGTTCAACATAACTCTTCGTATTGGGTTGTGGGTACTTAAGCTGGTAGACTGCAGTGGTTGGCTTAAGGGAACCTCTAGTTTTCAGTATTTTTTCGTGATCGGAAACGAGCATGCTCTGTTTACCCTCTGGGTTTTGTCTGGTATTCCTTCGAATGGATGCCAGCTTATTTAAATGTGGAGTCGCCAAGTGAAATATAATAGAATCCTTTAGAAGGTGTTCACTCTTTGTTCACTATCAAAGGGAAAAACTTGCAAAAATGCCGTTCTTCCCAGGGAAAAGGTTTTGTAACTTCGTCCCCGGCAACGATGCCAGAAAGATGTTGTTCCAGAGTCTGTACTTAAGGCTTAGAAAGTACAGTGTCTAGGAATCCGAAAGTGAGTAAAAGAAAAAAAAAGGGGGAAGCATCAACCTTTGGGAAAGGAAGTTAAGGCTGATTTCCAGGTTGTCTCTGTCTCGCTTCCAACTGTTCCTAGATGCTTATATCCCATTCAATCACGACCCATGAACGTTCGAGTTCTACCCAGGTGGTGTATGTTTTAAGTATAGTATCGAAAAGGTTCAAAGAGATATGGGTTTGGTCCGACAACCTGGGTTCAATGTTAGGCTGTCTTGCAACGAGGACAGTCATAGAGGAAAAGGAAAACTAAAGGAGAGTTCGAGGTTTTTTATGTTGTATCAATTTGATCGTATAAAAGAGAACTTTGAATCCGATATTTTAAGATAAAGTGCAAACCAAAGGCCTTTTTCCATAACTGATTTATATTTAAAATAAATGGTGTGTGAAATGTGAGAAAAACATTAAGCTGTCTATAATGCGAGGCTCCTATCAAGGGATAATTTCGCCCTATAAACAAAAGAAGAAAAAGATGAGAAGAAATCTGACGAAGCATAAAATATGAAGATCTAAAAAGTTCACAGGTCTTGTACCTGCTGATAGCCGATACAAAGGAAAAACTGTAAACGATATAGACGACTAAAAATTGATCACCATAGTAGAGGTTTTACTAAATTGCAGTAAAAACATTCATCAGATATATATATGCGAAATGAAATTGAATATGAAATCACAGAGGAAACAAACTCATAAGACAGTCTTGATGGAATCAAGAATCTTTAGATTGCTTTGTATTAAATTTCAAAAGGAGAGAGTCTCTATTACAATCGACCAAAAAGGTTGTCACATACCCACTACCTCAATCAAATTTTTCGTTGATTTCTGCAAAATCAGAGCCCCTGAATTACCTATGGAGGCCTAGCACAAGCTAGCTCTATCTCTTGCTCCGTTCCCATGTGATCACGGGTCATGATCATAGTTCAAATAAACACATTTCCTCTTTGTATTTCGTGCCTTGGCGCTACAGTGATGTCGAATCATTCGACTCTGCAACCACCGAACCCCGACTGGGCTAGAGACTGGCCAATAGGGACGAATCCCTACAAGGTTAGCAAATGGCCAATAGGAACAAATCCCAACAGGGATAGAGAACAACCAATGAGAACAGGCCCCGTCACACGGTTAAGTGGAGTACAGGTGGCAGAGGGGAAATGTGAC
>SNQJ01S0010904.1:138116-159669 GCA_010110895.2 Picea sitchensis | reverse complement strand
TGATTTGAGCATTATTTCTGCTGCTTGATTTTAGAATGAGGTATACTTATGCATTTTTCCAAATTCTTTTGTTGAGTTAATGAAAGAGCCTACCCATTTGAGTGCAGGACCCGAAGACGTATGCCACCAGGGATGAACTCCGTTATCAAGTTTTTGTGTTCATATTTGATGCTCGTGTCTCTTCATTTTTGAGATTTTCCTTCTTTAATGGTGCACTTTAATTTATGCTCATTTAATGCAATTCTTTATAAGTCAATCGATGAAAATATCCCTGATCATGTTGGTATCAGAGCAGTCGTCTTTGACTTGAATTTTTGAGTGTGATTGCTTACTAGGGCCAAGCATAAGTAGGGTGAAGGAACTCTTAAGAATTTCAATCCTGTTGGCACAAGGGAATACACAGGGTTCAACGCTTCAACAACACACCAATACAACCCTAACTACTGACCCTTTCGGCAACACTTGCGAAGCAGGCGAAGTCTCACCCGAGGTAGAGGCAGGGGGGGTTACAGGACTCATGTGTCTATAACCAATATGGGACACATATTTGTGATTGTAGCACTTCAGAAAGTACTTAGAAGATAACATGCATTAGCTTATCAATTTCATTTACATCGTAGAACAAACCCTAAGGATAGATCAATGCAGTAACAATGACAAATACACATCGCACTTAGCATTATAAGTTATATCTAGCACATTCAACATAAAAAAAGCACTAAACATCCATAGATCTATGTATCATATATAACAATCAATGCATTAAGCAGATTCACAACATAAACATCATAACACAAAGAAAACCATCAACACATGATATACGTGATTCACCCTAGTGTGGGGCTACGTCCACCAACCACTTCTTCTTCTTTATTAGGCTTCAATCTCTTACATTCGTCTTCTCTTGTGCACTAAGCCACATAGCCAAGCTTCGCACCGGACAAGTGATCTGCGCACTAAGCACTAGATCCACCTTCCCAAAATCAGGTCAAGGCACATAGCCAACTCCTCTATCAAGCGCAGAACCTTACATACATGTTCTATTGCACAAAGCAAGTCAGAACTACTTTCCTCTTGCACTCTGCCACTTAAATCCCCATTACACACCCCTTACTACATTACATTCTTTTCTTATTTATACTTTTACATTTACAAAAATGCCTAATCATGGGTAAAACCATGGGCCGACATCCCATAACCCGTTACAAAAACCTAAGAACCCCATGCTGGGTCCACAAATCCCACAAAAAAAGTGAGATCCGCGATCTCAGCTCCGCCTGGGCGCTCCATCTTTGATCATCGCGTCAAAGTCCGAAAATTGGTCAAACCTGACCAATATTTCCTCAAAACTTGGTCGAGGGCCAACAAATCCCGAAGTTGGTTGTGCATCCCGAAGGAAGAAAATGGCAGAAGAGGACAAGTGTGATGAACGAGAGAAAAAATTTCATAGGGTCTTTTATCGCATGTCAGAAATGGTCGAACGAATGTATGGAGATTACGAGAAGAGGATGAAGAAGAAAGGGAAGAAAAATGAAGCACATGCAGATGATGATGCTTCAGTAAACCAAGGGGCTAGAGGAGATCCTCCTGAGCCTCCATCTTCACCTTCAAGTTCTAGTTCTTATTCCTCTGAGAATTCTCATAATTCTAATCATTCTAGCCATAAAGCCTCTTTTAAGAAACCGTTATTAAATCTTGATGTAAAATTTGCTTTACCTATGTTTAATGGAGATTCTAATCTTGAAAAGCTAGATAATTGGATATGACAGGTTGAAGTATATTGTCGTGTTTAACATATTGATGAAGAAGAAGTTAACATGCAACTGGCTTCTCTTTGGTTGGAAGGCACCGCTCTTGTATGGTGGGAGAGAAAGATTCAAGAAATAAGTAAGTGTGGTTATCTTCTTTCCTCATGGTCGAAATTTAAATCAACAATAAGGATTTTTTTTATCCATTAGGGTATTTACATAAAGCAATGATGGAATGACAAACTTTAAGGCAAAGTAAAGGTCAAACTGTACAAAGTTTCACAAAATAATTTAGGAAGAAAGCTCTTGCATCGAACATTCCTTTGGATTCTTATGAAACTTTAATGGAGTATATTGACGCACTTCACAGTTATATTCGTCATAATTTTCTCTTGTTTAACCTCACTAGTCTTGACAAAGTTTGTGTGCAAGCCACTCACCTTGAGAATAGGGGGAGGCATGTTCAAGAAGATCCCACGAAGAAAACTTCCAATCTACCACATAAAATTTTTAAGAAGTTTAAAAGGAAGGACAAGAATACCTCCACAGTGACGAGAGAAGGAGGAAAGCCATCTTTCACTCATTGCAAGAAAAATGGTCACGATGAAGAACACTGTTGGAAACTGCATCCAGAAAAGAAACTGAAACAATTCGGTGGAAAGGGGAAGACAAAAACCATTGCTACAATGCAACAAGATCTTGGTTTTGATTTAGGAGATGAAACAAAGATCACAATGGTTGGAGTAGAAGGTAAAGATTCCCTTCATGCTAGTTCAAGTTCCAATAATGAATCTCATGATGATGAACGAAAGAAGAATGAACTATTTCACATAAGATTTGTATCTAAACACACTAAGATAGATACGTTATTTGATCCAGGTTCCCAAGTAAACTTAATATCTGAAGCACTTGTCAAGATGATGGGTCTTGAAATGAAACCACATCCAAAGCCTTATCCTCTTGGTTGGGTATGTGATAAAAAAAAAACTTAATGTCACCAAACAATGTAGGGTTAGATTTTATATAGCTTCAAAGTTGATTGATGAAGTGGATTTGGATGTTGTACCACTTGATATATGTGGCATAATGTTGGGAAGTCCTTATCTTTATGATATAAAAGTAGTCTTCTTTCGTCATGAGAAAAAATACCACCTTACTAAAGGGGGAGTGGAATATATTGTTAGAGCTCACAACATGAGGGTAAATACAACACTTGTTAGTGCATGGAAAATGAAAAGACTCATAAACACTAATAAGAGAGAAATCGTGGTCATAAGAGAGAAAGATGTTGGGACATCCAACGCTTTCCAAGGATGTGGTCCATCTCATAAAAATGAATTAATTGATATTGTTTCTAAGTATGATGATATTTTTCAGGAACCAGATGGATTACCTCCTAAGAGGGAAATCCAACATGGGATACATCTTCAACACGATTCTCCTCTTCCCAATGTGGGAATGTACATGATGCCAATTGTGGAGATGACATGGATTAATAAGCAGGTACATGGCTTATTGGATCAAGGGGTCATCAGACCCAGTTCATCTCCTTTTGGTTCTCTGATCATGATGGTGCCAAAGAAATATGGTACACGGTGAATGTGTGTCAATTATCGAGCCTTAAATAAAATCACGATGAAAAATCGATACCCTCTTCCTCATATAGATGATTTATCTGATCAATTGAAGAATGTTGTTTATTTCACTAAGTTGGATTTGTGCAGTGGATATCATCAAATCAGGGTCGCAGAATAGGATGCATGGAAAACTTACTTTAAAACCAAACATGGATTGTTTGAGTGGTTAGTTATGTCGTTTGGGCTTTGTAATGCTCCAGAAACTTTCATGCGTGTGATGAATGATGTATTCATGCCTTTCCTAGATGACTTTGTGATTGTATATTTAGACGACATTCTTATTTTTAGCGGTACTTGGGATGAACATGTGAGGCATGTAAAGCAATTATTGGATACTTTGCAAAAGGAAAAGCTGTATGTAAAATTGTCTAAATGTGAATTTGGCAAGACTGCACTTGTGTACTTAGGTCATATTGTAGGAGGAGGGCAATTAAAAATTGATGCTTCCAAAATTAATGTAATTGTAAATTGTTCTGAGCCAAAAAGTGTAACTGAAGTCTGAAGATTCTTAGGTGCAGTTGAGTATTGGAGGAGGTTCATTTCCAACTTCTCCTTTATAGAAGCTCCGTTGCATTCCTTAACCAGTGTGAAGAACACTTTTCAGTGGGAAGGAAAACAACAAAAATATTTCGACACTTTGAAGGAGAAGATTAATATAGCACCGGTATTAGCACTACTGAATCTTCAACAACCTTTTGAGATCAAGACATATGCGAGTGGATATGAAATGGGTGAAGTTTGATGCAATATCATAATTCTATCTATTTCCACTCTGAAACGTTTAACCAAGCTGTTGTTAACTATCCTACATATGATAAAGAGTTGTATGAATTAGTCCAAAGCGTAAAGAAATGGAAGCACTACTTGTTATGGAAGTAAACAATCATACATACAACTCACCAACCCTTACAATATCTCCAGGCACAAACCAAATTGAAACAATCTCGACACTACATATGGATGGGGTTTTGTTGGCAGCAGTAATATAATTTCTATTTTTTATAAGCTGCCTACACAGGGTCTCTAAAGTTTCATTACTCGTCATGACCATTATCACTAAACGACACTTGTCACCTGTCACTTTTTACATATCTTCCTTTCAATTTTTGTTTTCATGACTGTAAGCATGAAAACGCGCAACTGGAATTGACACTTTGTTTTGATTTTTTATTAAAGGAAAACTGTTCATATGGTCTATTATCGAATTGTCATATTTTTGTTATGAATGTGATTGTTTTTCTTGTTTATAACCCCTTGGTTCTAAACGTGCCTTGGTTACATAAGTGAAAGGCCTCCATGCATTAATTTTCGATTGATATTAATGAAGTTTTCATTCATAAAACTTTTAATTTTTCAATTTTATTTGATACACTTACCTTTGTAATCAAGCTATGAATGTGCGCACTATGGTTTTCCAAGTGTTCTGATCCTTATACGTACCCATAGGCCAAGGTGTCATATGAAGTACAACGTGCTATTACTTCTCTGTATGGTCTCGGGCTTCACGATTTCATTCCCACGCATTGTGATTAACGCCTCTGCCCACCGTTTGTATTGTCACAACATTGTTTTGATGTGGCTCGGGGCTATGGATCTGTGGCTTTTTATCAAACCCTACCTGTGAGTGCTTTGTTGATTCCCTTCTGTTTGCCATGGCTCCAATGGTGAGGATCGAGCCCAATGGCATCCAAACCTTGCTATCATATGATAACGCCAGGGACGATTTAGAAAGGAACGATTGGCATTTTTTCATTGAAAAGTTTAAAGGTTTCAATCTGAGAGTTGCCCAAGAGTTCGCATTGACCTTTGATGGTTGCAGAGAAAATATCGGTCTGTGCAATTGGAAGTAACTGAAGACTTCTTAAGCTAACCCCGTAATTGCCTCCCAGAGACACGTTTTTGCGTGAGCGATTATGAGCAAACAGTTTTGAATTAGATCAAACCCTTGAAAACCCAGAACCGAAATGAGCCCTTTTACCTTCATTACAAGCGGTTTCCCCAGAAATTGGATCATTCCAGAGATATAGTTCTTCCTTTAGAGGTCAAATCTCAGATTTTCTCTGTGGCTAAAGGGAGCGTTTTGGTCTGTTTGCAAGTGTTGAAACGTTTGTGACTTCTCCAGGCCTGTACATTAGCATCCCACAACACCCCTCTCACCCATCCAACCATGTGTCTCATCCTCCTACTGTGAACCCTTGATCAATCCAAAGGATATTCAACCAGTCTGCCAACAAGTTATACATCTACAGTACATGTGATATTTAAAAGAAAAAACGTAGAAGCAGCTACAACCATCATGATTCAATTTGATTTCATGATCAGAGGTATGATTTTGTTTAATTTTAGCACGATTTGGTCACTCTTAAGTTAGGATATATGATTTGATTCAATAAACTATTTTTCCGATTAAGATTAGTTTGTTTTGATTGCATTGGCTATTACAACTAGCTACAGATTCTGTAGCCAGTTAGAAAAATTCGAATTGCTTCATTTGACAATTGAAAACATATCTAAAATTTCCCCATTTTCACTTGTTAATAGGAACCCATGATTCCAAGGAGATATGAAGCACTGTTGGGATCTCCCAACCATACCATCTTTATGTTTTTAGTAAATAGATTAGGCTGTTGGTTTTTTGATATCAAGTAAAATCAGGGAGGTTGCATGCCCCACATTTTTGGAATAGATTTGATGTTATCAACATGAAGCATTTTGTTCCTGGAACCCATATAAGCATGTTATGTTGTAAACATGAGACCATCTCTGCCTGGGGCAAGACTATGGATTTTTCATTTGCAAACTTGAATGAAATATAGTACTGGTTACAACTTTAGCTTTTCCATATTGTGGTTTTATTCAAGTTATGATTGTTTCAATTTGCAATTAGATTGTGATTGCTTTCGCTGTCATGGTTTACTACAAGTTGGCATGATTAAAATTTACATGTTATCCATGTTTTATGTTCCAGATTCAACACACAACAATCATTTTGTTCACACTTAGATTAAGAGATTTATCTTCATCATTTGTTGAACATTTATACACAAGTTCTAACATCAGGATTTATCTTAATGTGGCTGCTTGTGAAATTATGAGATTGCCGTGATCACATCTCTTATATGTTTTATCATTCGAATTCCATTATTGCTGCTTCACATTTATGAGAAGCAATTGTAGGTTCTGTTGCAGGTTTACTTCATCAGACAGGGAATTTGGATGTTGCACATTGAACAAATATTGGATGCGATAACATGTCTGTTTGCTAGTTTAATTCATTAGTTTAATGAATACATAAAATTCCTGTAGCTAAAACATTTTCTATTATCTGTGATTTCTGTTCTCAATTAGACAGTTTGATATTCCATTTCTTGGTTATAAACATTATAAGAAAATAAATTAAAAAGATTGAAAAATAGCTTTGCTGTTGTTTAAAGAATCAATTCATATTCAATTTTCGCGGATTTAGATTAAAATTCGTATTTTGTAAATGTTATATATATATTAGAAATAGAATCATTTGTATATATTGTACATATAATAAGTAGATTTATGTTATAAACATTAGTCAGTTAAATTTTGAATATATATTAGATCTATATATAGTTTTCAGTGGTTGTTACTCATCAAGTTATTTTATTTTCTTTAAGTTTTGTTTTTTCTCTTTCTTTAGGACTTAGATCGGCCAACGGAGCCGCTAAACCCGTCAGAGTGGATTAATCCAAATGGCTTGGGTTAATTAGACAACCCCGGACCAGATTCACTCCTCTAGTTGGCGAGCGATCAATTTCACCCGTCAACAGGTTTCTGCAACAATTTCATTTGGTAATCAAGTACAAAAAAGGGTACAAGTAAAAAGGTAGCCGATATGATTTCTAGACCTCCTATTGCTACTTCTATTATTTTGAAGAATACTTCTTTATCTCATGATATCTATGTAGAAAAATATGCCATCGATGAAGATTTTAAAGAAGTATATGAGAAGCTAACCCATGGTGCACAGGTAATGAACTTTTGTCTGCAGGGAAAACTGCTCTACCATCTTGGAAAGCTATGTATTCCTACAAGTGAACGAGTCCATGTAATACGAGAAGCTCACACTTCTCTTGTGTCTGGGAATTTTGGAGTAGGTAAAACTATGGCTTGGTTGCAGAGGTTTTGTTACTGGCCTCAAATGAAAGCAATTGTAACTAAATATGTAAAGGGGTGTGTGATGTGTTTTACTTGTAATCCCACTAATAGAAAACTAGGGCTATACTCACCACTTCCTGTTCCATCCCATCCATGGGAAAGTATCTCTATGGATTTTGTAGGGGGTTTATCGATGACCAAAGGGGGTCATGACTATTTGTATGTTGTAGTGGATAGGTTCAGCAAGATGTGTATCTTGATGCCATTTAAAAAGAATATCATTGCTGAGCATGCTGCTAATCTCTTCTTTCAGTATGTTTGGGTTCACTTTGGGTTACCCACATCCATTGTCTCAGATCGAGATACTCAATTCCTTGGGGAATTTTGGAATAGCTTGTGGAGGATGATGAACACCAAATTGAAGAGGAGCATGTTAGAAAAACAGGACCGTGGAGCAATAAAATAAAATAAATGCGGAAACAAAACACAGAAGATACATAATACAATAGAGACACAGATTTACATGGTTCACCTAGTGTGGGATACATCCACCAGAGAAATTTCCAGGTCCTTCCTTTATTATTATCCAACATATGAAGGGATACAACCTACATCAAACACGTTGTAACTTCCTCTTATTTCTCTCACAATCTCCTATCTCAGAATACAATATTCTCCATCAATCATAGCCGCAATACATTTCCCTCATAAAAGAGGGTTGCCTTCTACGGCAAAAAACCCTAACATAATCTCTATCATTAGATCTGCAACCTTATAATGAACAGTCTAGATTTACAATGAAATTAAAATATACATTTAAAAGGCAATTTTTCCATCGGGGGATTTGCCCCCGAACTCCCGTTGGGGGCCCACTTGCCCCCAGACCCCCCAGCCGGGGGATAGCCCCCCAGACCCCGCAGAAGGGGTACCCCCCCTCTGTAATCCCCTGCGTGGAAGAGTGTACATACTTCTGGGGTGTAAATACTTCATGGGGTATAAACACGGCTGAAAGTAAAATACCTCTAAATTAGGAAGATAATCAGGCTCCACAACCAACAATCTCTCACTTGGAGACTGATCTCAACAACTCCACCGCTGTTGTATATGCTGGACTCTAAACCTTCTTGGACCTGGAAGATTTCTCATCTTCATCTTCATTCTTGAAGATGAACTGAAACTAAGCAAGAACTCAGTTTCTCCCTTTGTTAACATGTCTGCAGGATTCTGGCTAGTGTGTATCTTTTCCCTCTCCCTTTGTTAACATAAGCAACTGCAGGATTCTGGCTAGTGTATCTTTTCCCAACTTCAAATGTCCATCTTCCAAGGTGGATCGTAGGAAGTGGTACCTCAAATGTATATTCTTAGTCTTCAATGGAAGTTGTTGAGTTCTTTGCAAGATGAATGGCACCTCCCACCGCCAAAGACAACCCCGCTATTCTCTTTGCTTCTTCCACCTCCATAAACCCTATAACCAAATCATCTCTTTACTAGCCTGGCAGCAACATACCGCTCAAGTTGTTGAAAGTGCAACGACCTTTGCGCTTTGAAATCCAACTTACCGTTGTTCCACCTATAGTAAACACATACCCCGTGGTACTCCTCCTACTATCTTAATCACCTACCATACATCAATCAACATATATCCCTGTTGGAACAAATAACCTCCAAACATAATGCATGATTAGTAATACCTTTCGAAGTATTTGAGAATCCAATTTTACCTTCCCAATGTTGTTACTCCCCGGATTGTTCATATATCTCTCACAACTCCCACTGCATGTGAGCCATATCGGGTCTTGTGTAAACCATTGCATACACTGCTTAACCCACACATGAATATGGGACACTCGACATGTATTCTATCTCCTCCTCGCGGTCTTGGAGACATTTCCTTAGTTAATTGAAATGGTCGGCCAAAGGTGTAAATTAACCGGTTTTGTATTCTGCATTCTAAACCCTCCAACACCTTCTCTTCGGGTGGTGTACTCACCCTAAGATAATGTCATTTTATGATTTTTCCTATCTCTTGTTATTCTCATACCAAGGGATTTTCTTTTGCAACACCCAAATCCTTCATCACAAAATGAATTGGCTAATTTATTCTTGAGCACATTTATATTCCGCATATTAGACCCTACAAGAACAAGTATGTCATCTACATACAATAACAAGATAATAAAGCTTCCATTTTCTACCTTTTTAAAATAAACACAATGAACAATGATCACACATAACCCCGTTTCGCCATAAACCTTGCCAAACTCGTGATACCACTACCTTGGATCTTGTTTTTAGGCTATATAAACTCTTCTTCAACCTTCAGATACCAATTCTCCTTCCCTTTGACCTCATACCCCCTCGTGGGTCGCTGTATAAATCTCTTCCTCCAAATCCCCATGGAGTAGTAATGTTTTTGCATCTAACTGCTCAAGATGCAAATCTTCTAATGCCACAAGACTTAAAATAGTTCTAATTGAAGTCATTTTAACAACATGAGAAAATATTTCATCAAAAATCTATACCCTTTCTTTTGTGTAAACCCCTTTACAACAAGTCTTAGCCTTGTACCTCTTTTCTCCATCTTCTTTCCTTCAACTTGTAAACCCATTTATTCTCGCAGAATGCTCTTTTTTCCTCAGAGGCAACTCCAACCAAGTCCCAAGTATGGTTATTTACCAAGGAATATATTCTCTTTCATGCCTTTCTCCACTTCCTTTTGGTGTCTACCAACATTTTCATAACATCTCAAGTTTACCATAATCAGCCAACAATAAATAATACAATGAAGGAGAGTATCGCTCGGGGGTATACTTAACCCGGTAGATTTTCTAACAACACTTTGAGGTGTTTGAGGGGTAAATCTCGCTACTCCCGTTGTTGTAAATTTTGATTTTTTGATTCCTTTGGATTTATTTTTCAAGATCTCATCACAGGCCCTGGTATTCTTTGTTTTTCTTTTTCCGCTTTTCCCCTCGTGAACTCCATCTTTGTAACCTTCTCATTGAATATGACATCTCTAATTCTAATGATTTTTGTTTTCATAATCCCATAAGAGATAACCAAAATCATTAAATCCATATCCACAAGGTACATTTCTTTGATTTTGCCTCTCAAGCTTTGTTCATTTTCTTTTATCAATATGGACAAATGTTCCACAACCAAAAGTTTTCAAAAATAATATTTTACCTTTTTTTCCTCGCCCATTCCTCCTCCTGAATTCTACCATCCAAAGAGCTTTGAGGTCCCTCTCATTGCTTATTAAGTAAACAAATGTGATTCTACACCATCTTCCTAAAACTGTGAGGGCAAAACCAAAGATGATTACTTTTCATACTCCTTGCACGCTTCCATGATTGTCCTCGTTTCATCCTTTCTCTGACACAATTCATTTTCAGGTGTTCTTGGAATCGGGTTTCTCTCCACAAATCTCATGGTATGAACAGAATTCATCAAACTCCTTGCTGCAATATTCAATTTCCATTATTATCCGATCCGAGACACTTCAACTTTTTTCCTATCTCATTCTCAACCAAAAGCTTTTCTATTTCTTAAAAGTATCAAAACACGATTTTTGTCGAATGCAATAAACCCAAGTTTTCTAGTTGCATCATCACTAAAAGTAATATAATAATGAGAGTCACCAAGAGATGATAACAAGATGGTCCCCTTATTACATCTGTATGCACAAGCTTTAACCTTTCACTCTCTTTTCTTTTCCGATTCTCGAAATCAATTTCTTCTCTGCTTTCCATAAAACACAATGCTCGATTGTAAGTCCAAATCAATTTGTTTTAAGATCCTGCAACAAATTTCTTTTGTGAAGTATCTCATGATCCCCTTCTCACTCACCATGTGTCCAAGCCTATGATTCCACAAGGTTGTATCCACCTCGTAGAAGCTAAAGAGATAGAAGAGTCAATATTACCAGCATAAATACAATGTAATCACTCTCCTTTCTCACATCACCAATGATCCTTGATGACCTTCCACGCCTTATCTATAAATATGGATATACAACCTCACTTTCCAATCAGCCTCTATTGAAATTAGATTTTTCCAACTGAACATGTTTTACCTCTTTTCAACAACCATTGGTTTCCATTATGCTTTATTTTACCTTTCCGTTCCAACAATTTCCTTTTCATGGTGCATCACACCCAAATGAACCTCATTCAAAATCACCTTTGAACATAATCTAGAAAATGTTTCCTATGGGGTGCAGGCATGAAATGAAGCCCTTTGAATCTACTACCCGCATTCATAAATATTATCTACATAAATAATCGAAGCATCTTGTAACAAATCACCAACTACATTTGTTTTTCCCGATTTCTCCGGGCCAGTCCATCTCTTTGTTTCTTTGGAGCCTCGGGTAGCTTTTTCTTTCAGATGTCCTTTCTTCCCACACCTAAATACTTGACTCTATATTTCCAATTCGATTTGGATCACTCTTCCTAGGAATTCTACCTAGTTTCCTCAAAACCCTCTCTATCCTTTTGTTCTCGCTTCCATGTTCAACGCATTTCATGGATGTCTCACATGTGCTTTTCTCTGCATTTCTCAATTAAGGGATAACACCAAATACCACTGTCTCTTAAAGTATTTGAACCGTAGATGAGTTATCATGCAACCATGACCAAGCTGCTCCATCTTTCCTCGCAATGAACACAAGATTAGAAGAGCCCTCGACATCCAATAAAAGTCCACTTTTAATGTAACTTAATTGAATAGTAACCTATTAAAATCATTTAAATGGGATCTCTAAATGTAATCCACCTTTTGACATCTTCATATAAAATAATCTAATATTCATTAGAAATATTTTATTGGACACCGAGGGTTTTTTTCATACAATTTGTCCAATGCATCCATCAAACCCTTTCATTGTCTTTTCTTTTGAAATATTGAAAAGCCACCCCACGATGCCAGGCTCATCCGTATCGCTCCTAGAGACTTTCTCTGGCCAAGAATTTCCCATTCTTCGGCCCTTCAGTCAGCTTAACTTATTCTATTCCACCCAATGGTAGGGAATAGATCTTTCTCATATAAATAGTCTCCATATGCATCTTCCATAACCGTAGTTTTGGCCATTAAATTTATCGAATTCTAAACTTTCCATCTTCCGACATTGCTCCCACTCAACCAGGAACCCTATTTTCCTACAAGTTACCTTTCACCATACTTGTTAGAAAATGGGGACCATGGAGCAATAAAATAAAAATAAATGCGGAAACAAAACAAAGAAGATACACAATACAATAGAGACACAAGATTAATGGAGTTCACCCAATGTGGGCTAACACCACCAGGAGAAATTCACAGTCCTTCCTTTATTATTATCCAACATATGAAGGGATACAAACCAAATAAACCCCTTGTAACTTCCTCTCTTTCTCTCACAATATCCCATCCTATACAATATTTGCCATCAATCATAACCACAATACATTTCCCTAATAAAAAGAGGGTGGGTTGCCTTCTAGGGGAAAACCCCTAACATAATCTCTAACGCTAGATCCAAGGACCTATAATGAATGGTCTAGATTTACAAATGAAATTACAATATACATTTACAAGGCATTTTTTTTCTTCGGGGGTTTCGCCCCCGAGCCCCCGCTTGTCCCCAGCCCCCAAGTTGGGGGGGTAGGCCCCCCGGACCCAGCAGAGGTGGTACCCCCCCTCTGCATTCCCTCCCATGGAAGAGTGTACATACCTCTAGGGTGTGGGGCCACTTCATGGGGTATAAAATCAACAAAGTAAAAGACCCTAAATTAGGGAAGATAATCAGCCCACAAACCAACAAAGTACTCACTTTCGGGACCAATGCACCGGGATGGACGTATATAGGTGGTAAAACCAACAATGGTATCTTCTTTTATTTGAGGTTAGGAAACAAGGATGCTTGTTATGGGATGAACAAATACCCTATGTACAACATGCTTACAACCGAAGCTTACATTCATCCACTCGAAGTTCACCTTTTGAGACATGTATTGGGTACCTACCAAAGGTTCCAATGGAATTGATGTATGGGAGAGATGCTGATTCAATTGAAGAAATAAATGAATATAGAGCCCACATGTTCATCCAGAGGATCAAACAGGTGCACCAAGAATTCAATGAACAATTGGAGAAAATTTAAGCATAATATAAAGCTCGACATGATGTACACAGGGTTGATCATTAGTTTGATGTTGGAGACCGTGTATGGCTTCACATCAACAAGCAGGCCACAGGGTAAGGAAGAAAATTAACCCCTATCTGCTATGGACTATCTACTCATCTTGGAGAAAAGTGGTACCTCACTGCTTTTCATCTGGATATTCCACCTTACATGTAGATTTACTCTGGCCAGAACGTTGAGAACTTGTTCCTTTGTTTCCCATGATCATGGATCAAGATGAGGAAGTTTCAATTACCTTCAGCTGATGAGTTTGCACATGATTAATGGATGAGTTAATAAGAAGATATCATCCCAGATGTGGAGGATGAGTTCAAAGTGTAGGGGTGATGTTGATTATCTCGAAAGTAGGCTTAAAGGACACACATCCAAGCAAGGCAAAGTGGGATAGAGCGACAAAGTGAGGGGACTCTTCCCCCACTTACCCGTTGATTGATGAAAGTGTTTGGTGGTCCAAAAATATCTCATGGGAAGGCGGATCCAAATATCTAGGAGAAGGATAATAACAACCTTAACTCACAGTAGGCAACCTGTGACGCCATAATGGTGTGTCCAACAGATAGAGAAAGGGGAAAAAATTAAAGTTCCCAAAACTTAGTGAAAATGACATGATCGAGAAGAGAGCCGCAAGATTTCTAATCTAGACGCAAACAACCATCAAACCGGTGCCGCTGCATTTGCGAAGATATCTGGTCAAAGTTTGGTCAATCCTATCCCAATCACAGGGGACGAACATTCAGATCGCTATCCCAGTCATCATCTGTATTGTTGATGTCAACATCCATACAACACACATGGAATGAGCAGGAAGGTGACATAAATGCTTACGAAATTCAAGGGTGAGGGAAAACACTCAGGTCGCCACTTGTCACCCATGGTGTTTCATGCCGATCCATGGATTCAATCAAATCGTACACGGCGGTAGTCCTGTACGATCCGTATAAGTCACGGCATGCCAACATGGTATGATGAATTCATAGGGACAAAGTGGCCTAGTGGAGAGGTAGCCTCAACGGCCCAATCGTAGGCTGCCACATGACATGCGTGAAATGCTCAATGACACTGCGGAGCAAATATTTGAAAAAATATATAGTTTGGTGGGTCCTCCAAATCTGGAAGACCACGCCAAACTTGAGTACGATATAACCGTTTGGATATGGATAGCACCACCACTAAACTAGCTGAAAAAATTTTCATGTTATATATATATAAATTAATGACAATATAACTCCGTAAAGGGAGAGGCTCCAATGGTTTGACCCCCAGATCTCCCTCCCATATGCTACTTTAACAATTTGCCTGTCCAATGTGCCAATGAAGCCCATACTGTAACCAACGCCATAAAGAATTATTAAATGTTGAGTCTGCCCAATGAGTGGGAGTAGGTACAGATGGTACCTAATCGGCATGAAAATCTATGCACCCAAAATTTCATTAATGCAGTTGCGTGAGTGGGCACCAAAAATCGAAGGACAATTTTTCTGGGCCTGGAGTGTCGGATCGAGGCATGGAGACATCATTTTTGGGTAATTCAACGCTACAAATCCAATGGTGTTGTATGCTTTCTGATATGAGCATTGATGGTAGCTTGATTTCTAGGTATGAGGTATATTTATGTATTTTACCAAATTCTTTTGTTGGATTTAATGAAATAGCCTACCCATTTGAGAGTAAAAGACTGAAAACGTAGTCCACTGTGGATGAACTCATATCAAGTTTTGTGTCTTCATTTTGATGCTTATGTCTCTTTCATTTTTTAGCTTTTCCCTTCTTTAATGGTGCACTTTAATTTATGCTCATTGAATGTACTATTTTATAAGTCACTCACATGAAAAGATCCTAGATCAGTGTGTGTGGTTTCCAACCCAAAGATGACACCTAAAAAGCCCAAACTTGCAGCTCAAGTAAAGGGTGGTATAGAATAACATGTATTGCTTATAAAAGAAAATGCCATATCAATATGAATTCTCTCTCTCTCTCTCTCTCTCCGCATTTCCAACCCAAAGATGGCACCTAGAAAGCCCAATTTTGTAGCTCAAGTAAAGGATGGTAGATAAGACCATGTATTGCTTATCAAGAAAATTCCATATCAATATGAGGTAGGTCTCATACAAGCAAGGCCACAAGCACACAATAATACTGAATAATAATAATAATAAATAATGCTTCCAACCAAAAGATGGCACCTAGAAATCCCAAACTTGTAGTTCAAGTAAAGGATGGTAGAGAAGACCATGTATTGGTTATTAAAGAAACTGCCATATCAATATGAAGTTAGTTTCTATCCTTACTTGACATCCATGAAAATTTTAGTTTACAATATCTAATATCCTCTTGAAAACTTGTAGGCAAAGTTGTAAGTGCATATGTAAGTTTTCCGAGTTAGTCATAATGCTTTTCGAAACCTGTTACATAGTTCAATCCATAAAATTGTAGGCAAAGTTGTAGGTGTATATTTAACATTATTTTAATTAGTCCATAATATTGTAATTCAGAAAATATAGTGAATTTGTCATGATGCAGATATATTAAGAACAATTTACCAGTATATTATAATAAAGTATACCACTTTATTTGACTGAGCTAATATACCAATATAATAACATCCAAAACATATAAACAACATAGGAATAACATCCAAAACATACACCTAATAATTATTTCACAATCCAATTTATAATTAGTTGCAAGTTCCCCCCCCCCAAAAATCCCAGATCTATAGATACATTCCATTTTCTTAAAAAAATCCATGTTAACTATGGATCTATCAAGCACCAAGAGAGATCAATCCATCATATGTGCAAACATTTCCTCAAGTTTTTCACTCTTTACAAAAGGTTTACACCTCAAGGGATCTAATCCCTCTTATTGCTTCACAAATCGAGAGTTAAGATGGATGTGGGTTGGTTTTAAGTTTAAAGGTTAAGTTTGAGCAAATATTATTTTCTTTTGGTCATGTACATAGTATGAATTACCAATGGATACTTTTAGGGGACAACAATTTCAATTAGATAAATGAAATCAAAAGTGTATCTTTTTAACTCTTGGGTTGATAGATTCTTAATATTTCTGGTAAAGTTAAAAAAAATATCTTATGAAATTGATCTATGTATTTTTTAAATTATTTAGAATCTAGCTAAAATGTAGACCGGAAAAGCCATAGATCGATTCACAGATGCTAAAAGCTCCTATATAAATCAAACTATGAATGGACGAGATGATTTCTTACACTAAAGGAAAATGTCAGTCGAATTATATGGTAATAATTCCGGTACATTTAATCATAAATACAGGTTTGTAAACTTATGAAGTGCTAGGCACAATATATGTAGAACTAACCTCAAAGTGCTTACACCGTTTCAACTAACACACCACTCCTTAATGAACTACAAAGCAAAACTCTCAGTTAATGGTTGCTCATCTAACAATGAATATTCTAAGGTAGAATTGCAGGTTGAATACAAACTTTTGTATTCAACAATACTCCATTGGATTCACTTCATAAGTTAGATTGACAACTTTCATTTAGAAATATAAATAATCAAAACAAGGAACTAGTAAATGTAGACACAAGTTCTATCATGAGCAATTGCCAACCGATGAAGAATTAGTGACAAGTGTGTGCATAGATTGCAACTCTGGAAACTCCTTATTAGGAGAATCACCATTCACATTGAAATACAAGTAAGCATGAGAATCATGTTCCAACAAGAAATAGTTTGCACCACACAACATGAATAAAACTACAACATCAATTAATTAACACTATATAATTGTGTCACACCTGCTACATGAATTGAATAATCAAAACTACAAAATGCATATACTATGTAAGAAATTGAAATCACGCTATTCTAATGCACAAGTAAAACTAAACTAGGGCGCTACTTCTGAGATGAAGGGGGTCATTCCTTCACTCAAAGCTACACCCACTACGTACCTATAAACTCAAAATTTCAAGAATTGAACACACATAAAACTTCCTTGTATTTTATAAAAACAAAGTACAAAAATTGAAACAAAATCTTGGTCTTGCTTCTATACTATCACTTGGTATGATCCATCTATGTCCCCTAGGCACAAATGCCTTAAATACCATAATTACATTTTAATCAGAACAAGTAATTATGGGCAGTCAATCATGTGCCAAATCCACTAAAGATAACTAGGGAGTTACAATATCAAATTCTAACAAATCAATGAACCGAACATAATCACATATTTGGTCATATCTGTAGATTTTAACCTTGTACAATTAATTATTGCAAACATATTCTTAATAAAACAAAAAATATACAATGGAACACACACATTACACAAATATTTTAACCCTAAAAACCCAAACCAAAAAAACCGACAACCTTTTTAGAGCCACACCTCTAATATTCTATTCATCATATTCTTCATTGTTTACAATACAATATATATAGGATCCTGTGGCATCCAAACCCCTAATCCATTGACCTGGATTAGTCAACAACCCTAATTCCTAAACCGGAATTAGAAAACCATCGACAAAAACCATGTGTCGAAAAACCACAAAAATTGGAAGCAAAAAACACAAAAAAAAATAAAAATTGGGGGTGCTGCCCACCCCCTGCGAACCCCCGGGATAAGAGGGCTCTGCTCCCCTATGAACCCTCTTGCACCCAACACAATGAAAACACTATTTCTAGTCGTGAAAATAATATAACACATACCCAACATTCTCCCACTTGTTGTTTTCTTTACATATAGGGGGTTATAGGGTTACACAATCAATAATGTCAATAGCTAAGAGAACTTCTCATTGCTCATGAATTTTGTTAATGAATCTAAAACATTCTTCAAAGTGTCCACCTTCATCAAAAACACCTTTTTTTCTTCAACCATATCTCTCACAAAGTGATATTGAACATCAATATGCTTTGTCCTTGAATGATAAATTAGGTTCTTTGCTAGGAATATTATCATCAAATAAACAAGATGATCACCAATTAATTTGAAATACATACAATGATCCGATTTTCTCTTTATGAAGCGAAGTCCCAACATATAAGTATTAAATTTTTGATGCCACATCCTTGGTGATTGCTCTAACCCATACAAGGACATTTTTAGCATGCATACTAGCTCTTTCTTTCCCTTGACTGCAAAGCCTTCTAGTTGCTTCATGTATATTTCTTCTTCCAGATCCCCATGTAGGAATGTTAACTTCACATCCATCTGTTCTACTTCAAAATCAAACTTATCATCAACATATACAATAAATCTAATAGAAGTTAACTTGGAAACAAGATAAATAATTTCACCAAAGTCAATTCCCTCTGCATGGGAATAACCTTTCGCTACTAACCGAGCTTTGCATTTCTCCACTTTTCCTTTTGCATTCAATTTTTTCTTAAACACCCATTTGTTTCCAATGGGATTTCTTCTAGTCAGAAACTCCACTAGATCCCAAGCCTCATTCTTGTCCAATGTTTCCATTTCTTCCACCATGGATTTTTTCCAGAGTTTTCCATCCTCTGAATCTATTGCCTCCCTAGTAGTTCTAAGATCATCATCAGTAATAGACAAAGATAAATTTGAACGAAAATTAGGTGGAGTATACCTTTCCGGTTTCCTTATTTCCTAAATTGATATCCTCAATACTAGAGTATGAGGCTCTTCTTCTTCTGATTCTTGTTCTTATGTAGAGTCTGATTCATTATCCTTCAATTCAAAGTATATTTTCTTTGGTTATTCTTCCTTTGGTAGGACTTCTTGTTTGGAAACATATTTGATTTCTCTAAATAACACATCTCATCTATACACTACCTTTTTAGTTTATGCATTCCGAAGCTTGTAACCTTTCAGACCATATTTATAACCAATAAAGATACATTTTTCATCATTTTTATCTAGCTTACTCCCGTTTTTGTTTGGAACATGAACATATGCATCGCAACCAATTACCCTAAGATGTGTGAGAGAGGGTTTCTCACCAGTCCATACCTCGTGTGGAGTCTTTTCATCTAGTGTTGATGAGGGTGATCGATTGACAATGTAGCATGCAATACCCACTTCCTCTACCCATAATTCCTGTCTTAACGTGACACCACTGAGCATGCACCTTGTTTTTTCCATCAACGTCTTATTCATCCTTTCTACAACTCCATTCTTATAAGGTGTATATGGAGTAGTCTTCTTCCTTGTTATACCACACTTATTGCATAATTCTTCGAATTCATTTCCGCAAAACTCTCCACCATTATCCGTCCTCAACACCTTAATTCTTTTGTCTATTTGATTCTCTACAAGAGCCTTAAACTCTTTAAACCTATCAAAGACTTCATATTTTTTCTTGAGGAAATATATCCATGTATTCCTTGAGAAGTCATCTATAAATGAGACAAAGTACACATATTTTCCCAGTGATGGAACCAACATAGGTCCAAAAAGATCATTGTGCACCAATTGTAAAATGTTTATGCCCTTGATGCACCAGGGGGGAATCTTACACGATTATGCTTCCCATATACGTAATGTTCACATAAATCAAAATCTAGAGAGAATTTAGGCATACCTTCAACCATACCTTTATCATGTAGTACTCGAAGCCCCTTTTCTCTGATATGCCCCAGTCTTTGATGCCACAACACAATCTTTTCTTCAGAGACTATAGGAGTTTTTTATTCTAATACTCCAATTTCAGAAACAATGGAACTATTACATCCATCACTAATAGTGCTTCCTTACATCTTATACAGACTTCCAATCCAAACTCCCTTCAACAACACTGTTTCTCCTTGAACCATCCTGCATGTTTCTTTCTCAAACATTATTTTTACCCCTACATCGTCCATTTTGCTTACATAAATCAAATTTCTGGTCAATCCTGAGATGTGCATAACACCAGGGAGTGTTTTAATCCTTCCATCCATGAGCTTCAACTGAAATTTTTCTTGTCCTATGATTTTGGTTGTTGAGTCATCACCTAGGAAAACATCACCTCCATCATACCTTTTGATATTCGCAGAACCACTCTTTGTGGGGAGTGATGCAACCCCCCCACCCTCTTGGGGTTATGCGACCTCCTGATCTAGGATCTTTCTTTCTTCTGAGTCAGATCGACTCTCCGGGTTTCCCTTTGAACCCAGATTAATTATACACAATCTCCTTTCTTCTTTAGGCGCAGGTCCTGTGATACCCACACCCTCTGTCTGCGTGCTCTGGGCGCTCTTCAATTTGTGTGCGCTAGCTCTCTTTCACTAGCACTTTCCTACATACACCCCTGGGCTATGACCTTGTGAAAACGCGTGATTGCAGGCACGTGAAAGAGTGGTTTTAGACCAACCCTCTTTTCGCCCCGCAATTCACCTCCAGTTGCCATGTATCCCTTTGTTAAAACCATGGTTCCAATTGCGGCCCGCTCAAGGAAAATTATTGTTCGAGCATGTCTTGGCCCCACAATCCTTCTCATCCGTCGATATCAAATCCCTTAGAAATGATCCACGATAAACGATTTTTATTTATCCTCCCTTTCCTGTCTTCTTGCCTCCTTCCATGCTCAATCCCAGGTCTCCACGACCTGCCGACACGTAGCTCCCTTCCAAATCAATGACTGTGGTTGATTTCGGCTTTCCAGCCTTCGAGTTTCAGCTCTCAACCTTGGATTTTCCCTATGTGACAATATTTTTGAGTAGAAGATCTATCGACACCTATCCCCCTTTATCTACGGTCGCGATCTCCTCCGTGAGTCCGGCCTTCGGGAGTTTCAATTCTCAATTTCCCAATTCTTCTGGAGAGACTTCTCCGAAATGGCAGATCGCCTGCCATGCATCCTCCTAAATCGTTGGTTCTTCTCCCGCTTCGATACTTTGGCCTCCTCAACCAATTTG
>SNQJ01S0010904.1:96620-134311 GCA_010110895.2 Picea sitchensis | reverse complement strand
CTTTGTTTTCCAGCTGCAACTAGAAGGAGGCTCCAACCCCCTAGTTTCTTAGGCTACAACCTGAGGGAAGCTCCAACTCCCCAATTCTCTGGCTACAACTAGAAGGAGGCTACAACCCCTTAAGTTCTCCGGTTACAACCGAAAGGTGGATACAACCACCTTTCCTTGCCTCGTCCAACCGCCCTGAAGTAGAAGTAGAATGATGGAACCATTGTCACACTATGACTGTGAGATATACCATTGTACAACTGTATCATTATGTACCACTGACCTGCATCCAACTTGTACAACTACCCTGTAATCAATATGTACCTGAAATGAACATGTATAAAAAAAATACAACATGTACACGATCTGTTGTGCTACGCCACACGTATGTACGCACCCTATTTGTTATGAAGCCTGTGTATGGACACGACCAAACTGTTATTCAACATGTGTATGCCTTTTGAAAACTAGGGTTTTCTTTCTTCTGAGAACTTCTGATGCTGTGTAACTTCTTTCACACAGATTTGTAACATGTCACTGCATCTAGACTATAATTGTACCCTATGCATGCATCCTCATACATAACCTTTACCCAAAGAATATATATCTCTCTCTAGTCATGTGCCATATAGGTTTGTGTAATCATGAACAAGTATAATAACTCTCACATGATCTAGTCATCAAACCCTTTCTTATATTCAACCTCTCAATACATCAACCACTTCACAAATACAAGATCTCAACCATGTACCACAAAAAACCTTAGCCATATGCCAAGAAATACAAGATGTTCCTCAACAATAAGTATCAATGATAAATATATCAGCATTGTATTTCTATAGATCTCACTTATGCAGAAGATCCCATGCAACCACTAGTCTCTCTAGGGAGAATCCTCAAATCTCCATAACCATTTCTTATGCATACATCAAAATCCAACTATTCATAAAAATAAGACATACCTTTTGAATCAATGGATAGATATGATGTATCTGAGCACTGTAGACCTTCCAGGGAGCTTGATCTCAAAATTTAGAACCTCTGCATCTTCATCCTCTCAAGTTTCATGAATTTACCAACATGTACACACCCTATACACTGTCAGCGTGTGTACGCCTCAGTATGTACACACCCTATACACAGTAAGCCAGTGTACACCTCAAAAAATAGGGTTTTTTAGTATTCGCTGTAATTCTAAGAATTTTTCCGTCAACACTTCGTACTACCTTAGACTTTCACAACTTCAGATGTATCAATGAGTAATTGCAATAAGCCTCACACATCAAAAGATATTCAATGTGTTCAAGTGTAATTAAATGAGAGAGATTTGCCTCTTATTTATACTTTCATGTAGCATTACAATTTCCTTATTTTAGGGAGTTCTCCATTTACTTTATTTTTTAAATAATTTCTTTTGCAAACACTTTGACTTTTAGGGGCTTCTATATGACTCATGAGGGTCCTCCAACTTCACATGGCCATAACTCTCTAACCGTGAGGAGTTATGTGACGTTCCACATACCATCGGAAATGGCATGACAGGTACTATCCATCTAGGATAGTTTCACTAAAAAATTCACTGACCTTCATCTCATTATTCCATAATTAAGCATGGGTTCTCTAACCATACTTCTAGGATAAATCAATCCATAAAGCGTCTTCCCATGAGGGATTTAACCATAAGGGGACCACTTTGGAGCTCATCCATTTGTACTTCTTATCAACTATGACTAGACAATAATGAGTCATCTTTACATAAAAAAAACTTGGGTCCATTTCCCAAACCTTTGTGCTGCCAGACTTTGTTCAAGGGTTGACATCAATGACAACCAACCTTAATCAACAATATCCCCCTTTGGAATTGATGGCAACACTCTGATGCAATATTGAAATCANGCTCCCCCTAGAACCGTGCCTCTGTCCTCTGCATTTCTGTGACCATTGATCCCCTTGGAATCATGCCTCTGTCTTCTGCATATGATAAATCATATCACTCATGCTCCCCCTGGAACCATGCCTCTTTCCTTTGCATATCTATGACCATTCCTCCCCCTGGAATCATGCCTCTGTCTTCTGCATCTGATAAATCTCCCCCCCTTTGTCATCAATGGAAAGGTATCTTTCCATCTAGGGATGCTCCCCCTAACTGAACTGTCCTCTTTATGGTGCTTTCTCGTGTACATCTAGGACATATAAGATAAACATTAAAAATCATTCATTTTGGAATAGAAATAACTCTGAGTCTCTGGCGAAGATACTCAAAGGCTTCCCGTGGAAGTGGTTTTGTAAAGATGTCCGCCACTTGTTCTTTTGTGCCCACATACTAAACTCTGATGTTCTTTTCTGCAACCTGTTCTTGTAGAAAGTGATACTTGATTGGAATGTGCTTCGTCTTGGAGTGCATCACTGGGTACTTTGAGATATTGATGGCGCTTATATTATCACAATAGATTGGAATGGTCTCATCATACTTAACCTGTATATCTGTCAGAGTTTGTTTCATCCATAGAACTTGTGTACAACATGTTGCTGCTGCAATATACTCTGTCTCGGCTGTAGATACATATACTGATGATTATTTCTTGCTTAGCCATGCTATTAAACACTCACCCAAGTAGAACGCTGCTCCACTGGTGATTCGTCAGTCATTAATACAACCTTCCCAATCTGCATCTGTGTAGGCAATAAGTGATAGATCCTTTCCTTTTGGATACCATAATCCAAACTCTTCTGTTCCTTTGAGATATCTAAAAATCCTCTTCACTGCTAATACATGTGATTCCTTTGGTGTTGCTTGAAATTGTGCCACCTGTCCAACTACCTGCATTACATCTGGTCTGAATGTTGTCACATATAGTAGGCTACGAATCATTGACCTGTATTGTCTCTGATCTGTAGACTTTGAATCATCATCTTTGCTTAACTTGCAACTGGTTTGCATGGGAGTGATAACTAGTTTGCAATCTTCCATTCTGAACCTCTTTAGCATTTCTATGATATAATTGGTTTGAGAAATACAAATTCCTTGGTTTCTTTGACGTATATGAAGTCCCAGGAAGAAGGATAGTTCTCCAAGTAATGACATTTCAAATTCATTCTGTATATCCTTTGCAAATTTCTGGCTTAACCTGTCATCATCACTACCAAAAATAATATCATCAACATAAACTTCAATTAATAAAATACTATCTTGACTTACCTTGATGTATCACTACCAAAATAATATCATCAACATAAACTTCAATTAATAAAATACTATCTTGACTTTACCTTGATGTACTGTGTTGATGTCCGCACTTCCTTTCTTGAACCCTTCACCGCTATATTTCTATTCAAATTTAGAGTACCATGCTCTAGAGCCCTGCTTTAGACCATACAAGGCCTCTTTAATTTACAAACATACTCCACGCTTTCCTATCTAAACGGGAATTGTTTCCTCGTTGTTCAATGTAGACTTCTTTCTTCTGCTCTCCATTCATGTTGCATTTTACGTCCATCCGACACAATTTTAATATTTTGGAGTATGCATAAACTAAAATCAATCATTGTTTCCATTCGAAATCAAATGTCTTCAAAGTCGATTCCTTCAAACTTGTGCATGTCCTTTACATACCAATCTATATGTGTCTTGTAACTTGCCCATATTCATTCAAATTTTATTCCTATATACCCACTTTGTGTCGATCACACTATTATCCTTTTGGTCTTGGAACCAATTTCTAAGTGTCATTTTTTTCTATTTGAACAAATTCTTCATCCATGGCCTTATTCCAATGATTTTAGTTGAATCATCATTTCCAAAGGATTTTGATCCATCTCTTTCCTTTCTAATGTAAGAAATACGTCTTTATCAATTGCCATGTGTTTTGAACAACCACTAATAACATACCAACCACATTTATTCTCCTTATCTTGTAGAGCGAAAGGTATTCTTCATTGTCGTAATCATTTTGCTTTTATCCAGCTGTCCTTTTGTTGTTCTAGTTCAGATTTGTTACTTTTATTAGCACCTTTGGCCATGTCCAAAGCATATGACTCTGTATCATTCCACTTTCATTGCTCTGTTCGATTCAAACACATGTTGTAATCTCCTCTCGTGGTTTCACTAGGCCCCCCATAACCCTTGTGTAAGGACTGTGTTGTTTGTGTTCCTATTGCCCTTGCACTCACCTTATGTCCAAAATTATTACATGCATAACTTAAAACAAAAAATAGTTTTATACCCTGGAGTTAAAGTTCCAAAGGAGGTGCTCTTATGAATCCTTCTTCTTCTTGAGGCTCATTCAAGCTTTCTATCTAATGTTGATTCTCAAATCGAATCTTCTCCTGGATAGTTGTCCCCGCACTTTCTATGTAGACCCTTCCTATCCCCTTTGATTGTTTCCTCATAGCTTTTGGATTTGTTTCTTTGTTTGTTGTTTGGATTTCTTACTACTGTAGAAACTGATTGGTGTCCAAGTCCAAATGTCACATTTAGTCTCGAATCGTTGATGTCGTTATTCAAAAACTTCTTTTGAGTTGTTCTATATATTTTTCTTTTTAAAGATCCTTTCTTTAATGTGATAACCTCTTCCAAATTTTCAATGATCCCTGCTCTCTCTTCTAGGCTATCTTTGAGGCTTCAAATTTGAACCCTCTCACTCAGGGATCACTGTCTCTGAATTCCCAGTGGCTCTTCTTGTCTGTCTCACTTTGTAGCTTCTTGTTTTCCTCTTCTCTATGACTTCTATAACACTCCATCAATTCCTCTCAAGACAACCCAAGCTCTTCCACTTTCAGTTTCATATTCTACTTCAGAGTCTCTTTATCGTGAGTCTTCTATTTCCCTGAAATATAAACTCTTTCGCCCTGAATCACATCGACTCTCTCATCTTCACCCCATGATGATATGTCTTCTTTTGCGCTTTCTTTGAAACTTTCTTTGTGGTTCTTTGTCTTTATATAAGTCAGAGCTTTTCTTTTTTGTCTTCATCATTTCTCTTTTTTCTGATTAGGACATTTAGCAAAACACCACCACTCACTTAAAAAAAAAAAAAAAAAACAAGCAGACAACTCCCATGTCTCACCCTGTCTAATCTTTCCAGGTGCTACCAATTTTTCCATCATCTAGACGCCTCCTTGTCGCTTGTGTTCTTTTCTTGTTTATTTTCCTTTTCTCCTGATCTTTGGATTCTTTTGAAGGATGCTTCTTTTACATCCTGATTTTCCTATTCGCTCTCATTTCATGTCAGGAAGATTCTATGTAGTTCATTCATGCTTATTAAATCCAAATATTTTGTTTCTTCTAGTGTTGAGACCTCGGGATCAAATCTAATTGGAAGAGTTATTATTACCTTTTGAACAATTTTAGATTCTTCGATTTATTCTCCTAATCTTATGATTGCATTTACTGTTTTATCGAATCGTAATAAGTAGGTTGTGATTTCTTCATCTTCCTTCATTCTTTAGTTGTTCAAAACTGGAATTTGCTTTCTGAATATTTGTTTCTAATTTCTAATCTCCCTCTGCTAACATTTCTAGAAGTTTGTTCCAAACTTCTAGTGGGATTTACAATGTGTAACTTTGATGAATACCATTTCACCAAGACCGCCTGGCTTTACCTAGGTTTTGGAGTTATTCTCACCTAGTTTCACTGCTTTTTTCATTTGCCATGGAACCACAAAAAACGTGAATTCATCTACAATTGATTTCCAAATTTCAAATCCCTCAGGCTCAAATATGTTCTCATCCTTATGCTCCAAAATGCATACTTTTTGTCCATCAAATGGTATTCCATTTTATACAAGTTTTTTCTCTCCATGATCTACCTTCAAGTGGAAAGCAAACTGATTGGTTGAACCTACTCATACCAATTGTTGGATTACCGAGAGGTGAATCAATTGTAGAGAAATCTAATCCTTTTCTTAACCATATAATCCAAGGACAATGTAGCATTATCATCCACAATCAGTGAGTAAATAATGAACAAATGTGAACAAATCATACACATACATAGTAACAATCGGACAGTTTCACGTGGAAACCCAAAGCGGGAGAAACCACATAATTCTTTTTCTATGTCTTAAAGAATTACATTCATTGGCTAACTTTCATTATTTTCCGGGGCCAGTAACCTGAGGGAGGCTCCAACTCCCCTAGTTTCAAAGTTACAACCTGAGGGAAGCTCCAACTCCCAATCCTATGCATACACATCCAAAAGGAGGCTACAACTCCCTAAGAACTGCTACAACCAACAGCTAATCCCCTAAGTTCTCCTGCCATAAACTGTATGGCTACAACCACCTGTCATTTCCCCGCCCAACCACCCTGAAGTCGAATTAGAATGATGGAACCATTGTCACACTATCACCGTGGGATATACCATTGTATTAAATCAGATTAACTGTACCACCTGGACGATCCAACCTCGTATGTAACTTCGTAATCAATATGTACCGGGAATCAACATGTAACAAAAATACAATAGGTAATGAATTTGTAGGTGTCAGTAACACGCTAGAGCGTACTTGAATTATCTATTTTGAAGCTCCGCTGATGTACAAACAAATTGTTATTCAACTCTACATATGCCTTTTGAAAACTAGGTTTTCTTTTTCTTCTAAGAACTTCTCGCACTGTAACTTTTCACATATATCTCAGAATCTCGCTTACTACATCCAAACTGTGAATCAGACTCGCGGTATGCATCCTCATACATAACTTTTACCTAAATCATATATATCTCTCTAGTCATGTGTTATATAGGTTTGTGTAATCATGAAAAAGTATAAAATACCTCATATTAGATCTAGACATCAAACCCTCTCTCATATTCAACCTCTCAATACATCAACCACTTCACAAATACAAGCTCTAAAACCGTACCACAAAAACCCTTAGCCATATGCTAAGAAATACAAGATGTGCTCTCAACAAGGAGCATCAATGATAAATATACCAACACTTTATTTTTGTAGATCCGACTATGTATGATCCCTATGCAACCATCTAACCATTTCTTATGCATTCATAAAAATCCAACTATTCATAAAAATAAGACATACCTTTTGGACCAATGGATAGATATGATGTATCCAGCACTATAATCCTGTGGAGCTTGATCTCATAATATAGAACCTCTTCATTTTCATCTTCTCAAGTTTCATGGTTTTACCAACATGAAATGCCATCTCTATACACTGTTCACAAAATTCCCAAGTATGTACACACCCTATACATTGTCAACCCACGCATTTTAAAGATGTATGCACCCCATACCAACCCACCCTCTTTATTTTGGGGAGTTCTCCATTTACTTTATTTTTGCAAACACTTTGACTTTGGGGGCTTCTATGACTCATGAGGGTCCTCCAACCACATGGCCATAACTTCAACTGCGGAGGAGTTATGTGGACGCCCACATAGCTCACTGTAATGAAATGAAAACACTATCCATATAAGATAGTTTCATTCAAAAATTCACTAACCTTCATCTCATTATTAAGCATAATTACAATGTGGGTTCTCTCTAACCATGTTTAGGATAACTCAATTTTGTAAAGCGTCTTCCCGTGAGGTTTCTCACCATAAGGGGACCACTTGAGTTCATCCATTTGTTCTATTATCAACTATGACAAAGAAAATAATGAGTCATATTTAAATCAAACAAACTTTAGGTCCATTACCCAAACCTTTGTGTTATCAAAATTCACTACCAAACTTTCTTCAAGGTTGACATCAATGACAATAAACCCAATCAACAAGATCTGCCCTCCTATGACCCATTTTCATGCCCGACGCAACCAAACACTAGTTCTAGGCGTGTAAAGAATATAACACATACCATTAATTGCTTAATACTTCCACACCAAAGTTAAACACAATTTACCTAATATGTCACAAGATTTCATTGCTCAAATAATTCATGATCAACATTTTAATTGTCGGAGTTTTAATATTTATACATGAGGTATCCATGTGTACATGCCTCAAACAAAACCGTGGTCCTAAAATCACTGGAAGGTTTCAAGTAAGCATCATCGCTGAGGTGCTTTACAAGATCCTATCAAAACAAAGATTTATGGAAAATATGTCTTCAGACACCATTCCTCGGCTATACATTTTCGGATATTTTCCATGATTCGTTCAATTGATCATATCCTCGACAAAACCCATGTCTTGATTTTCGAATTCATCTTCATCTGCCCCAAATGGCCGGCAAATGGTTTGTGAAACAAGCACAACATGTAGATTCCAAAGAAGCTGTAAAGCCTCGAATTCAGTAGTCACATATTGTGATTCCTAGTAATTAGAAGTTCCCACCAAAATCTGCTACAACTTTTAGGGGTAAGTTAGGACATCACAAAATTTACTCCATGTAATCATCAAAACATGAGAATTCACCCATATTATTATCACTTTTATGCCTAATGAAGTTTACATGAGTGAAAATGGATGATAATAAATGAAATAGGGTAATATAATGTAGTGAAGGTAAAAATGTATAAAGCAACCAAGGGAATGTTAAGCAAAAGGACTTGTCAAAACTGAGGCCCAACAGAAACACACCAAAAGTTATTTGATCCCAAATGATGTAAATTCAAAACCCTAAAAGTTACCAAAAAAATTACAACATTCCAAAGCCCAATGTTCCTACAGTGAGAGAGAGTTCACTCCTCCTCAACTCATTGTTTCTTAGATGGTTATTATATATATATATATATATATATATATATATATAGAGAGAGAGAGAGAGAGAGAGAGAGAGAGAGAGAGAGAGAGAGAGAGATTTATTTTTCCAACCAACACATAATTTCTTTTATTTATTATTATTATTATTATTTTTTATGTTGTCACATATATTATGTGAAAACATATCCCTCATTAATAGATATTCTTTTTATGCAATTAAAATTCAATTATAACAAACTGGAAAATTTTTGTGTGTGGCGATAACATTCCTAACCAATACCTTATTTTTCATCTCCTCCTATGCGCTTAGTTTTCATAATTTCATTACATAGTTTTGTCTTCGTCTTTATGATATAAATAAAGTTAAGACAAATAGAATATAGGAAAATAACCCCTTTGCAAATATTAAATTATGATTATGTTTTCAAGAAGAATGATCATTGATGAATTAGAATAATTCATCATATGCAAAATTTAATTGTCCATACTAAGTATGGAACTAGAATAGGTTCATTGGTTCATGAACTTTAAGGAGATAGAGCAAATATTATTTTAGTGAAGTATCTCTCTCTCTCACACACACACAGACATGCATTTGTGTTCAACTTACACAACATCAAGTTTTTAAGGGATATGAGCAATGCAAACTCACATCTATGGTTACCAATAGTGATGGGTTTATAAAAATCATTGACATCATTAAATTGATAGTTTTGTGGTTTATAATAAAGAAGGGTTTATAAGAAAGGGACAACTTTATGAAATTTAAAAATAAATAAATTGGGGTATATAAATATGCCTACTCAGTGAAAATTAACAGATTTTAGGGTGTATTAATAAATGCCAACTTCACGAAAATGATACTTATGGGATTTATTAAAAAGGAAAAACTTCGTGAAATTTGTATGGACAAAGTTTTGGGTCTATCTAAAATATCCAATTTTGTAAAAATCGATTATTTTGGGGTCTATTAAAAATGCCAACTTTGTCGACATCGATAGTAGACTAGAATCAACCCATATTTAATGGAATAAATGCTACCATATCGTGTACCATTTTGAATCCTCCAACGATGTCGTACACAACTATTTAGCCTAAAATTGGGAGCTTTATGCAATTGTCCCATTTATGAGACAATGAAAGCATTGTATCTTGGGTAAGAGGATTGTCATTAATTATGACCATAACAATATATAGTTTTTTCAAATATAGTACAAATTTCAAAAATCATGCCATTTAAAGTGGATGATGTCACACTCCCATAGTGTGCCCATGGTCTTTGTCGACTTTGTGCAACCAAGTCACCTCACATCTGCGGGTTGTTCGACATTGTGACGATTCTCACTTGGCAACTTTACAATACCAAGGATACTTTTCTCAGACTACGCCTCTTCACCTAGAGCATACCCATACTTCATTCTAAGCTATGAGAAATTCACACTCCTACTTGATGTGACTCACTTGTATACTTAGACCATTTGTGATTACTATCAACACTTAGTCATTTAAATATACAATCATGAAACAAAAAGAACACTTGTGAAACATACAAGAGACACCATTTTTTAGTGTCGGTGGCACCAATGGTTCCTAACACACGACTTGTATTTATGATGTGAAATATAGTTACAATATGAGCACTACTGACTCAATTTATAACATGGGCATAGTCACGCAACTCGCCTTACCTCACCAAGATAAACCTCTCATACACATATTCACCCCATCAGATTTCAATATCGCAACAATATTCACACCCTTGTAGTTCACCCCGGAAGTGCGCTCACCACTGTTAGGATATTTAGACACTTAGGAATTAGTTAAGATCTACTTGGTCTAATATGTCGTTAGGTAAAAGTGTGTTTCTTTAGTATGCATTAGTATGCATTTGTAGTTAGGCAATCCAACGGTCACGATATGTATGTTCTTGACATAGAGTGATCCGATGATTCATACTCTCCACTCGATCTTAACGACCGATGATCCGGTGGCTTAACACCCGATTGGTCCATGATCTCTATTTAAAAAGAGCATGGAGGTCATTTGTCGATGATCAATATTGAGAAACTCTCTTGTAAAATCTCTGCATTTTCTTTGCATTAATAAAAGCTGCTCCAAGTGGCAGCGTTAGGTAGGGCCGTGGATGTTTCCGTGAAGTTTTACCGCGTGAAAACATGGGTGTGTTGATCTTTGATCTGGTTATGTGAGTAGTTCCTGAAGGTGTTAGATCCCTCTGTTGGAATACTGTGTTGTCGAACATGGTATCGGGCACGTTTGAAGACCACTACCATTTTAGATTGAGATCGTGAAGCCGATTGCCTCATTTCCATTTTTCTGACATTTCTGTACATTTCTGGGCTGAAAGGACTGTTCCGTTGCATCCAGTGCGGCTTTTCATTTTAGGAACGCACCGTTTCACCGAAAGGTTTAGTTGCTTAATATAAAGCCATTACTGATTCCGAATCGGAGGTATAAAATTTGAATGCGCATTTTAAATATTTTGAAGTTTTGATTTATTTCAGTTTGTATTTTTTTTCACGAAACAACCCTCTTTTAGATCATTATGCTCTTTGCTTACAGCATGGCAATGCCGATCACCGACGAAATAAAAGCGAGATAGGAAAATGTGCATCTTCGGGTAAGCTAACCAAGATCCAACCCTTGTTGTCATCAAGAACCGAAATTTTTTCTTATTATTGAAAGAGTTTTTTTTTTTGGGCATGCTCTCGAAGGCCGTCTTCAACAACAGCAACAACAACAACAGCAACAACACCTGAGAAATCTCCTTAGAACAACAGCAACAACAACAACAACAACAACACCAACAGCAACAACAACAACTTTAATCCTCCTTTTGAACGTTACAATATGTTTTGCTAGATCGGAGTTGGTTAAAACTTGCCTTACATTAAGTAAGAGGTCTTGAGTTCAAGTCTCTCTTTTGTTACTTTTTGAAAAGTTCATGCTAAAAGTGGGGTAAAACACTTCAAATAGAAAAGTGAATCACTATAAGTAGCTTTATATTTTATTTTTAGGATTTATTTTTTTAACTTTTCTGTTATAAAGAGTAACTTCATTGTAAAAGTGATCCCACTTCTCTTTATAAAGTGGGTCACTTCCTTCAAAGTAACACAACTGTCACGTGGTTATTTGGTTACCGTTTATGCCTTTTTTTAAAAGGGACATAACTCTCATCGAATCCCGTTTAGTGTCGTTTTTTTAAACGGCCTAATTTTTTGAATCTTTCCATCCAGATCATTGGTTTGAACTTTTAAATTCGCATTATCTGCATATTTAATATGGCTTCTACAAAGTCTTGTCATGCTTACAGTGACAACTACTTCCAATGGAAGTCCCATATAGAGGATTTATTAAAAAGTAAAGGCATGTACCAAATTACCATAGGAAACAACTCCCGATGATGATAAAAGAATCCAAATGGGATAATAGGAATGGCAGAAGCTTACGTGGACTAATTGGAATGTCCATCTCTCGATCTAGGTACCATCTTCAAGGAATTGATGACCCCGATGCAGCTTGGGAAAAGATTAGCAGATCTATGTTTGGTAAACTCAATATTATTAGAGCACAGTAGTTAGAAAGTCAAATCTGCGATATAAGTCAAGTGATTTTTTCTTGCCTTAGGAGACTATCTATCAAGTTTAAAACACTTTCGAGACTTTTATGTGAAGAATGTAAGATCAAAATGAAGGAAGAAGCGTTGCATATATCTTTTTATTTTCTAAGCTAGGTAGTGCATGATACGTATTTATATCTACCTTTTATGCCATGAAGAGGCTCTAGGGAAACCTATGTAGATCCCACTCTTGAGTCCTTTTGTACTTCTTTGATTAGGAAGATAAGCTTCTACAACTTGGAGTGATCAACTTAACTGCGGAGTTACCTCAAATAAAGCCTTAGTTGCCAATGAAGATGGCAAGTATCCCAAGAAGCAACATCCTGCAGCTACAACAACAAACAACCTAAGGGTCCAAACCCGCTCAGATAGAGTTCAACTCTAATGGTGACAAAGGATCCAAAATATAAAAGAATACTAACAAACATTTAGCTTTATGTAAAGATGGTCATGATGAGTCAGGTGTTTCAAGAAGATGGCATTATGGAAACCTAGCGATGAAGAAGCACAACATCCCATTGATTCCTCTTCTTCTTCTTCTCATGGACATGCACTTTTGCTTAAGTTTTCCTTCAATGCCTTCTACTCACTACTTCTTCTTGATGAGTGGCTTATTGATTGAGGAGCATCTTATCATATGGCTAGGATAAAACCATTTTAAGTCTAAATGAATGTAACACCAGAAATATTTTTGGTTATTGATAGATCATAGTGTTATCAGGATGGAACAATTCAGGTACAAAATGGTCGACAATGATGTATTGCTTGTGTTCCGGATCTTTCTTGTAACCTTCTCTCTGCATTATATCAAATCCCTCATTCGGGTGAAGGTAAAACCGTCGAGTTTCACCTCACCAGAAGTTGTAATCAAGGATCTAAAAGATCCTAAACGTATTCTTACAGCTGGAATTGCTGATGATATTACCCGAGGTTGTACAAGTTTGACAACTTTGGGTCATCGACTTTTCATGGGATTTTGTTGCTCATAGCGATGACTTGAAAGTGAAACTTTGGCATGGCGTTTGGGCGTCTAAACTATAAGCTCATTACAACAACTATGTAATCAGCAGGATGGTGGCTGGTCTTCCTCTTGTTTCATGCTTGGGAGATGGTGTGTGTGTGTCGGTTGTGTTCTAGGCAAACATCACCCGGGTTGATTTTGTAAGCGATGCCTCTTAGCGCGCCACCAGATCCTTGTAAACTTGTTCACGGTGATTTTGTGTGGTCCTCTTTCTTCTCCTTCTTTTTACGGGTGCAAGTATTTCTTAACTTTCATTGATGACTTTTCAGACGTACTTAGGTTTTACTTCTTAAAACTCAAGAGTGATGTTTTTGACAAGTTTTGGCCTACAAGGCCCTTGTAGAAAAACAATGGACATCAGATTCAAAGGTTAAGAGCAGATAATGAAGGCGAATGTGTGAACAATAATTTTACAAGTTCTTTCTCTACGAGGGCATCCAAATGCAACACATTGTTCCATATACCACAACAAAATGGTGTTGAGAGAAAGAACCGCGCATTAAAGTGGCTAATTGTATGATCCAATCCTAAGGGATTAAGTCTGATTATTGAGCAATTAGCTATGCAAATTACATAGTCAATGCACTCCCACAAAGGCTCTTAAAAATGCTAACATGGGAAGCTTGGACTAAAGAACAAACCCGGATGTAAAGTCCTTAAAGGTGTATTTGGCCGGTGCTCTTGTGGAGCCATTGATGAGAAAAGGAAGCATTGCAGTCTAAAAGTGAAGTGTATATTTGTTGGTTGATAGAGATGTCAAGGTTATGAACTTCTTGACCACATTGAAATGAAATTATTCTTAGAAGAGATGTTAAATTTGATGAAAATCTCTTGGCTTCGCGAGCCATCTTTGGAAAATAATAATGCCTTCTTCGGTTTCTATTCAGTTCTTCTTGAGGATGATGGCCGGTGAGGATGAAAATCCACCTCGCTTTCTTTGACATTCCTCAGGATGATTCCTTTGAACTGAACAAGCACCAGTTCCACGCTTCCTAGATGGAATCCGTTCAACGAAACTTGTTGGTGATCTTTGTTGAGTGATCCTTTATATCAGCGTCGGACATGTTCACAGTTCAGTGAGCCTCTTCTCTTTTTTAGCTCCAAGTTTGAAACTCATGATCGAGGAGACATTCTGCGAGAGCTTGAGGTCATCCAGTTGGGATCTGACCAATGAATGAGAATGCTCGTTCTTTAATGGAAAGCTTGATACTTGGGATCTTCAACACCTCTTCAAAGGAAACTTGTTAGTGCAAATGGGTATACCAAACTAAGTATGCATCGGATGGAGTATTGAAAGACACAAGGCTCGATTAGTTGCCAAAGGTTTTTCCCAAGTTGAAGGCATTGGCTATAGTAGAATAGCCTTTGTGTAAAATGAATTCCATCCGCCTTGTTTGTCCTTGCCACCTCACGCCAAATGGGAGGTCTATCAGATGGATTTTAAATACGCCTTCTTGCATGGCGATTTGAAGAAGAAATCTACATGGAACAACCTCTCAGTTATGTCGAGAATGACTCTAGCCTTGTTTGTAAGCCTCAAGAAATCTCTTTATGGTCTCAAAGCAAACTCACTGAGCTTGGTAATACCAAGATGGATAGCTTTCTTATTGCCTTTGGATTCTCTAGATGCCATTTTGATCTTAATGTCTATACCAAGAGAGTAGGAATCATCTCATCATCCTTGTCTTTATGTTGATGACCTTATCCTTCTTGGTAGTGACTCAAAACTTTAAGCCATGTGAAAACCGATAGCAAGAAGAAATTTGGAAATGGCAAATTAGGCTTTTGCACTATTCCTTGGCCTCCAAGTTTGCAAACTAATGAAGGAATTTTTCTTTTGATCTAAGTATGCTTGTGACCTTCTTCATTAAGCTTTCCATGTGGGGCCGATTGTAAACCAACCCTTCTCCCTTCAGAGTGCAGGAGTCAAACTTTACGCCACTTGTACTTCTCACGAAGTTGATGCCACCTTACAATATCGTCGGTTAGTTGGTAGCCTCTTATGCTTGACTCATACCCATCTCGATCTTTCCTTCTTGTTGGTCTTGTTGCCCGATATATACAGAACACCCCATGAAAGCCATTGGAAGCGTAAGGATGCCACGCTATGTTGGTGGTACTGTTCGGTTTGGGATACGTTACATTTCAGGGGGGACTCCTTATTGGTTAGTTTCACTGATTGGTACGACCAGATGATGTCGGAAGTCCTCTTGGAGGTTATGTTTTGATAGTTAGGGACTGTCACTTGGGCTGTAAAACAACGGGCTATTGCCTTTCTGCCCAGTGACCCAGTCACCAGAGCAGCGAGTAAAATGCAAGTCGGAAGCCACAGCCAGTCCTTTCAGTTTTTGGATTCCAGCAGCAACATCATACCGACCTTTGGTGTGACAATCAAAGTGCCATCAAATTTGCCAAAGACCGATTCAACATCATTGTAGAAAACACATCGAGCTACATGCACTTCATCAGAAAACACATTCATGATCAAGTTATTGAAGTGCTCTTTTGCCCTGAGGAAGATCAGAGTTAGGACATTTCACAAAGGGAGTCTCTTCCTGGTGAAGTTCAAACTTGATCTAATATTAGGAGTTGATTTTATTAAAGGGGGATAGTCTCTAAATGCCTCCTTCCTTCTCCTATTATTGTCATTATTGTAAATCAACTTCAATCCTATCCCAAGTTGTAATTAAGAGGGGATGTTAGGATATTTTAGACACTTAGGATTGGATTAAGATCTACTTGAGGGTCTAATATGTGCGTTAGGTACAAAAGTGTTAATCTTTAGTATGCGTGGTATGCATTTGTAGTTAAGAGCAATCCGATAGTCCGCGATATGTTCCGACATAGAGTGATCCGATGATTCATACTCTCGATCTTAACAGCCATTGATCCGTGGCAACACCCGATTAGTCCATGATCTCTATTTAAAAGAGCATGGAGGGTCATTTTGATGATCGATTGGCGGAAAATCTCTTGTAAAATCTCTGTAATATTTTCTTTGCATTAATAAAAGCTGCTCCAAGTAAATGCGTTGGCATGGATGTTTCAGTAGGAGTTTACCGATGAAAACATCGGTGTGTTGATGCCGCGTTGGCTGGGGCTGTGGATGTTTCCCCGTAGGGGTTTTACCACGTGAAAACATCGGTGTGTTGATCTTTGATCTGGTTATGTGAGTGGTTACTGAAGGTGTTCGTCCTCTGTTGGAATACCTGTGTTGTCGAACAACCACAAGTTTAACCATCTATTCCTGTTGCAAATATCACTTCACCAAGAACCCACAAGAATTCAATTATGCTTCATAGTGTGTCTGTTGTGCTAATACTTCACCAAATCTCCTTGTGCACCCCCACTCTTGGCTAGTTGTCATCCATCTCTTTTCATCTCTTCCTCTCCACCTAAGTTGTAGTCTTCACCCTTCACTTCAAGTGTTGAGTCTTCGTCCCTTCGTCGCATGTCTCTTGGATCACTCCACCTTTATCCATATATACACCTCATGATGCCCTCCTACCACCACAACCATTGGGTGGACCATCACATCTCTCTGTGGTGTGGGTTGAGCCGATTCATAAGTCACCACATCCATGCGCCTATCAGACTCGTCGTGCCTTCACGTGGGCTGTGTCGACTTGTCTTGGTGCATACATGCTTGAGATGCAAGTCCACACCCGATGAAGTGTCTGTCCACTCGATTCCTTGGTTCTCTCCATATCTTGGCTCACCCCATCTCACATCGACTTTCCCAACACATGGATCACTCCAAATATCCTTAGTTCGTCATGACACTCCACCTCGTCATGAATCACATCCACAAGTATGGGTGTGGTTCCACTTGGTCAAGCTCACTCCCAATTCTCCCCACTTCGTGTCTATATAAAGATGGGGTGCACTCGTCTTTTCCCAACAACCCCAACATCCGTAGTGTTCCCGATTTCAAGATGTGAATCTATTGGTTGGGAACGTGTGCCTGTTTATCCCCAGGACTTACATCATTCCCCACCTAAAGTCATTATCATCCTGAAAAAATCCTCAAAATATATTGTCTCAAATCTCTGCCCAAACGTGTGCCTCCATCACAACTAAGTCTCATGGAAATCCCAAGTTTCATGCCAAATGGAGACCCCAAATTTCTTGCAAAGTGGAAACTCCAAGTTTCCACAATCCAACTCAACTGCAATGCAACCAACTCTGCATGTTATGCTGCCTTATTCAATACAATCACTTCACCCAAATTTTCTGCACTGTCTCGTCATGATGTTGTTTCCTTTCTATTATATGGTTATGTTGTTGTTGTTGCTTCCTACTACACCCAATTGTTGCCCTCTTCTCTTCGAAAATTCACCTAAGTGTTGAAATTCTAGTGTCTCATTGTTGCGATCATACTACAACCACCTTAGCCATGCTTCCGCACATTGATGTTCCTCATGCCTTAGACTAATTGGGTAGCTATTCCAATCGTCACACCCAACTCATGAGAATGTACTCCCTCATGCCCCAACATAGTCATTATGTCTGCAAATCCATCACTCCATCCAACCTCAAATACTAAGGAAAGGTCCTTCTCCTTGCCTCTAGCTGCCAAGTCACCCCGACAACCTAACGTGCCAATCTTCTATCAAGTTTCCTCTCCATAACCTAACACACCCATTGTTTTCTTCACCGTGCCAAAGTGAGGTCGCCTCCTACTTCAACTCACTATGTCACACTCATACAAATCTATTGTGATTCCCACTTACAAGGCGCCCTACACCACACTAACCTCTTCACGGTCATGCATATCTCCAAGTCTGCGATGGGACCTCTTCACAAGGAACCTAAGACCACACTGCTTGCTTCTTGGCAACATGTGAACTCTCTGTCTTCTCAACGAATAGAGTGTACCCAATAGCCGCTACCAAGGTTGTTGGTGTACATAACGTTGGACTTGTGCTCTATGCACAAGTATCTCAACACCAACCTAAATTCCCATGTGTGCCCCATCATTTGGTGTGCATCCCAACTCCTTAAGTCATTCTGCACTTATTTGAAAGTCATACATCCCCATAACTTTCCTATAGAAGTTCATAATGGCTGCGGTGTCACGATCCTCCATTCCCAATTCTTCTGCATCTGACTCCAAGTCTTTCTAGGTGAGTGCCTCCACACACTGCTTCGTCTCAACATAGAGTTTTTTCTAAAAGCGAGTCTTCCAACCGATATGCCTCAACCCCTTCACAATTGTTTTCCTAGTAAAATGAATCAGGCTACATCTCCTATGTGATGTCCTCGACAAGTGTTGTGACAATCGACTTCAACTCGTCCTTGCATTCTTTCTTACAACATTGCAGGATTCACAACTGATATGTCTTCTCCAAGACAAACTTCATCGACTTCTCCATCGTTTTGGACCTTTGTTCTCTCTGGCCCAATCTTCCTAATATCACCATGGTCGAACTCACCCCTTGTTGTTGTTTCGTGTCACAAGGTTTGTTCGTACTTCCGCTGAGTCCCTCGATCAACTTGATCATATAGATCATGGGTATTCGCCCAATCTTCCTCTTTTCCATCATGGGCATACTTGGCATTTTGGCTTCATCTAAGAAAACCAAGAAACCTACGTGCGAGAGTGGAACTACCTTGGAAAATCTCAAAAAGTACTGCCCGAAGACCAACACATGATCATTTAATGGAGCAACCTTCAAGTTCCAATTTCCAAACCAATTTCCAACTTTCAAAGATGCAGAGTGAACCACCCTAATTACTGGTTCCAATACTAAGTTTACCACCTTGTACATGGTCATGTTGCTCTCAATATTACAGGGGAGAGACTTCGTGGTCCACTCACTCACAAAGTTGTGGGTCGCGTTGATGTCCACCAAATTAGCCACCTGCACCCCACTCACCATCACATCCAAAAAGCAAAGTCCTTCTCCTTCACCTTGTGAATGTTGTGCATGACCTCTATCTTTGAACTCGTCTAGAAGTGATACCAAAGCATCCACCGCTTCCAGCATCTCCATAGAAGGTGCAGGCCCTTGGAATAATTTCATTGTGGTGACAAGATTCTCTACCTACTGCACTTGGTATTCTTCCAATCGTTCAAACCTAGTCTTCATTGGATAGTCTAGTGCAAAGTGTTTTTTTGTTGCAAACAAAACACCGAACACGTATTCCTCTACGATCAAGCAACTTCTTCCTTGTTGTGATGTCTCCTTTACCTTGAGAATCCTCCTTGCTAAGAAAGCCAAAATTTGGCATCTTCCTACACTCGGTTCCATTCAAAAATGCTTTCATCTCGTTGTTCCATGATTCCCATTGTGAACTATCTCCCTCATCTGCTCTAGACTCCAGTTCATAGCTTCAATCACAACTTGCCAAGTTTTCACGCCCACCATACTACTGTCTCAAGTCGAGTTGCATTATGGTGCATTCGTTCAACTCTTCTCTACTTGCACACATCCAAGGTCGACTTGTCTATATATGTTTGGCTGATTCACTTGAAAAATTATGGCTAAGCCCAACAGTTAGTCCATTGACATGGTCGCTCATATATCCCAAGACTTGTCGACTTGCCTGCGATCTAGCCCAAACAATCTGCTTACTCTCTCTTCAAACAAAGTGCATCTTGGTTACATGTTGTTCCAAGTCCTCAAGTTTGTGCTTGTCCCAACTCATCGTGTCAAGCCTATAGTCACCCGTCACTATGCTTGTCCACAAATTCCCCCACCTACCACTGAATTGAGCCAACAACCCCAGTTTCATTCAAACTCAAATCTGTGATGAGTTCCGTGACAAGTTCTATGGTCGTTTTCCCTGTCCAAGTGATTTGGTTTTCCCATAGGCTCCGCTCTTGGTTTGCATAAGGCACACACCCAAAACTATCCACAAGTTTCAACTTCTTTTGCAACTCAACCTGCCAATATGCACCAACTTCTTCCACAAACTTGATACCAACTGTCCACCAAGTCTTCTCTGATACCGTATGTCATGAAGGTGACATCAGTAAAGATATCATCAAAATGTATTCACAAGAACAATGCACTCTGATACCATCTGTCACACACCCATAGCCTGCCTAGGGTCTTTGTTGACTTGGCGCACCCAAGTAGCTTAACACATGAGGGTCGTGCAACACCATGACAATTCTCATTTGATAGCTTGACAATACCAATGATACTTTGTCCAAATTTCACCTCTTCACCTAGAACATACCCATATTTCGTTCTAGGCTACAAGAGAGTCACACTCCTACTCGATGTGACTCACTTGTATACTTAGAAAATTTGTGATCACTATTAACACTTATTAATTTAAGCATAAAAACACTAAACATGTGAAACAAAGAGAACACTTGTTAAACATACAAGAGACACAATTTTATAGTGCGGGTGACACCAACAATTCCTAACACCTAGATTATATTTATTATGTGAAACATAATTAGAATATGAACACTACTAGCTTGGTTTACAACATGGGTAGAGTGGCACGACTTGCCTCACCTCACCAAGAAAAAGATCTCATACAAAGATTTACTACACCAGAATTCACCGTCGAAACAATCTTTGCACCCTTGTGTTTCCCCTTAGACGTGCGCTCACCATAGACTTAACCGTCTTTTCCTGTCTCAAGGATCACTTCACCAAGAACCCAAAATACTTTGGTTCCAACTTATAACGTGCCTCCTACATCAAGACTTCACTGAATCTCCTTGTGTGCCCCCACTCTTGGCTACTTTTCATCTATCTCTTAGCATCTCTTCCTCTCCAACTGATCTATAGTCTTCACCCTTCACTTCGAGTGTTGAGTCTTAGTCCCTTTGTCGCATGTCTCTTGGATCGCTCCACCTTCATCCATATATACGCCTCATGGCACCCTCCAACCATCATGCTCGTTGGGTGGACCGTTGCATATCTCGGTGGTGTGGGTTGAGCTGACTCAAAAGTCATCTCATCTTTATGCCTACCCGACTCATCATGCCTCCACATGGATCATGTCGACTCGACTTTGCAGATATGTGCATGAGATGCATGTTTGATCCACATGTAATGTACTCATCCACTTAGGAGGCATAAGGGAGAAATTTCGCTAGCCTAATAATTTCCCACGGGCTAAGGTGGACAATGACTTTCCTAGGAAAGACTTTATAAAGTTAAATTGGGAAAAATGGGGACATGGGTCCTAGGCTAATGAAAAGTCACTTTTAAATTATAAAAGTGAAGGAGCCACTAAAGTGACTCTAATAAAATAAAGTAAATAAGTGAGCAGGAAAAGACTCAAGTGAATATTAAAAGGGGAAAATGTGGAGTCTCTTCTCATTCTTGCATTTGCTCATTTGATAAAAATATTTGGAGAGCTCTTGAGAAGAGAGACCATGGTTTTTGGAAACTCTTATTCATCTATTGGTTTCAATGTTGCAACGATACACCCTAGCTAGTCACGGGAGGAAATCACTTTAGATCTCCTCATTGAATTTCATTGTTGAGAAGGAATAATTTGTATGCAGGGATCTTACGAAAAATTAGAGAAGTTGAGGTTATCTTGGAGGCAAATCGAACCCTCTTGTGGAGGCTGAGTTTTCCTTGAATACTAGGAGAAAGTGTGATTTAAAGAGGTCAAACTTTATCTGAGGCCGAGATATACAGTTCAAGGGTTGATTTCTTCTTTTTTGGGTGCTCATCTCTTACAGGGGCGCACCATTACACTTATGGGCACACTTATCTAGGCGATGGGCTCTTATTCTCCTTGTTGGGCACATTTTGTTTATTGTTGGGGTCGATTTAGAGTTGTTGGGTGACATTCCTCTTTGTTGGGCGCCTCATATATACTGTTGGGGTCGAGTTAAAACTACTGGGTGCCATATTTCCTTGATGGGAACTTTATAATTGTTGTTGGGTGACATATTTTTTTGCTGGGCGAATATTTCTCATCTCTGGGCCGATTCTAGAGTGGATGTGTTATCCTTTCTTCCTCTTGGGCGAGTTATTATCCTATTGGCCATATTCTATTTGTTGGGATTGCATTTTATTGAGGAGATGTTGTTGTTCATGCTTGAGCATATTCCTCTTTTGGGTTGTCTATGTCACCAATTTTCCCAGCTGTAACATGTCAAAATTATTTAAATAAAGACCAGTTCTTGTATGCCATTTCCCTTGTTGTTATATTGATGTTATTGTGGTATTTATGTAGTATCTAGTTGTAATAGAAATTTTATACAATTTAACTTATGCGTGACAACCAATTCCTCAACCATTCCTTCAGACAAACACAAGAATATAAACCAAACAACAACCATAAATACATAACAACAATGACATAGTTTGTCTAAAGGGGTTTGGGAGTGTGACTACAAAGTGTTTGATAAAACACTTGCATTAGAAAAGATACAACAAAACAGAGGAAGTGATGAACAATGAAGATTGAGTATATCAACCAAATTTTTGACAAAATCCCAAAGTCAAAAACTATCAAAAACATTACGACCTAGACATAAATAACATTTCCAATTGGTTGGAATATTACAATGGTATTAGAGCGGTCATTTGGTAGTTTGTTCCTGAAGCGTTTGACGAAAGTCTAAGCTGAAAATATAGAAAAATTTGGGAAAAATCAAGTTGGAATAATATAGTGGTATCAGAGCATGGTCCTTTGCAGCTATGTGGTTTGGGGGGTAGTTTGATTCAGATTTATGAGACCGAAAGATGAGGAAAACATCACTTACATGAGACATAGGGACAAAGCTTCAGAACCTCAATTAGAACATGAAGAAAAGTGGTGTTGGGTGAAGGGGAAGCACCTTCAGGATCAGATAAAGGGAAAAGGCACATGGGGGAAGAAGGAGACCCACAAATTGGCAACCTCTTCCAGATGATGAATGATTTGGCCAAGGGCCAAAAGCTGATGATGGACCTATTGGGACAACTAGCAGTTAACACCATAGAGGGGCCATTGAAACAATATTCTAACGGTGAAAAGGGCTCTAACAAAAGAGAAGGAAGTCATTCCCACATACCATGCAAATCCACCCTCACTTGTACACCAAGATGCCCAGTCCCACCATGCCACAACTTTTGAGTGGTGAGGTAGCATTAGAGGGGAAAACAGAGCAGGATGACTCTTATTTGGATTATTTGGAGGAGTACAAGAGGTTGGGGGATGAATTTCAGGCAGTTATGTCTTTCACTGATTTTTTCCACCTCAAACAAAAGAACCGACTCATAGGAGCTAAAAGGACACCCAACTAGGAGCTTCATAAAACACTTGGAAAAGTGACCATTCCAAATTTTGATGGATCCTCAAAATGTCCAGCAAGGAATTAGGTGCAGAAGCTGGACACATACTTCCATCTACATTAGATGACATAAGTTGATGCCATTGAATTGGCTACTTTACACTTAGATGGTGAGGCCCATGAATGGTGGTATGATGGGTTAGTGATGCTGGTTCATTTAGGCATCACTTCATACCTTGATTTCACACAGAGGATCATTGAGAGGTTTGACAGGAAAGACCCAAAGATCCATTTTCGAGAGTTGGCTCAGCTCAAGAAGACATGTAGCCCAAAGGAATTTATATTTGAGTTCCAGAGATTAGCAGTGATGGTGACATACATATCTGAGGCACACTTGGTGATGTTTTTCATTGAGGGGTTAGCAGAGCCATTACGTGTGTTATCTCTCCAGGAGTCCTTCTTAGGTTGTAGCTTGAAGAAGCCTGGTAACTTAATGTGTGTTTTGATTTTGTGTTTATGTGTGGATCAAATGGGATAACTTAACCAACTGGTTTGTTTTCAAGACACTCAAATATATAACCAGGTAAGACAATGCTTTCAAGAGTTACTAATTAGATGAATAACCAAACTGATGGGTGAAGAAGACTATATTTATCAACCATAACATATATATGATGGGATGAATAAAGATAGTAGCGATTATGAATCCATCAATGTTTATGAATTGACAGGATGAGATGACAGTCACCTGCAATTAGAAAAACTTGGACAGAGAAAGTAATCAATGAAAGTACATAAAATAGAAAGAAAATGGCAATCTGATAGTAACAGAGAAAGAAGCTTGTGTATCTGTATTACATGCAAGAAAGGTCTATTACAAAAACAACATGGTCCCATATCCATAATTGAACCTCTCAGTCTATAAAATTGATAGGATTTATAGCCTTTAAAATCAGTTTCAGATCCTCAAAAGATGGATATGATAACCTCTTCTCCTATCTCAAATTCGAATTTGTGTGGTGGCTGGAAAAGATGAAAATTTCTGGAAATATTCTGCTCAAAGGTTGACCCATATCTCTCAAACCAAAACCGTTGTGTACAAACTGGAAGAGGCTTTTGTATATTGGTTTGTTTTGAGAAAAAAACTCTCTCAGTGCTTTGAGATTCATTTTCATTTTCCCGGGATCTCCATTTCAAAAACATGTGTCAAGCAAGGAAATTCTGAGATCCGAAAATTAGGGCTCAGATATGAATTCGATTCTCCCAATATATGACACCTGTAGGAAAAATTAGAGAGGTTATTGTTCTTTGACATGTTAGAAACAACAAACTCCGCTCGTTTCTCAAAATGATTCTCCAATCGCTCAGAATCATCATTTGAAAATGATGACTCAACACAGTAAAAACAAACTTTTCTGCACTTTCGATGGCTAAAATAGCCCCGAATTTCGCGTTTAAGCTGCCGAAAGCTAAGGTTTTCGGTGGATTATAAGCGCTTTTGGAGAGGCACTTAGCCATCGAAACCTGTAATTTGAATTTTTGAAATAAAAACCAAATCCAATGTTTTTCAATCTTTATTACAAACATAAGGCTCTATAAAATGAACCTTTAAAAAATTTAGAAATGTATTTTTCAATGACTTCCTATCACCTAAATAAAAAAATTTGACTGTGTTATTTGAGGAGATAACAACGTGGATTGGTGAAGGCCTATAAAACCACGACTTTGTAGGATGCAATCAACTGTACTAGGGACATGCAGGATGTTGTTCCTATAGAAGGTTTCCTATGAAACCCACCTTCCCACATAAGAGAAAGGAAACCAAACCATTTAAGAGGGATTGGGATAGGAAGCCCAAGCTGGATGAAGAAGCAAGAAATGAGATAAGGAGGAAGAAACTATGATTTAGTTGTCAGGAGTCGTGGGAAGTATCATTTTCATCAAAGATCTCCCATATAGTTTTTCGTTTTTTTCTATGGCTTGTAAAATGATGGAAAAAATTTGTATTTTGGTCACCCTTTTGTAACCAGGTCGCTCTACTCTTTTGTCTCCACGATTCTTCTTCAGCAAGTAGGAACTTAATTTGAGCTTCTTCTAACTCTTTGATTTGGATATCTAGTTCTGCCAAATCAATCCTAAAATATTTGGTACAATAGCATCTCTCTAGTTTCTCCTTGATTGTGACTAACTCAAGAAGTTTGTTTCTCCTTTGTTCTTTCACCCACAAAGTCACTCTAATTTTGAGTTCTTTCAGTTTCCTGACAAGTTTTCTAAGAGGTGAAGTTTCATCCTCATACTCACTTGAGTTCCAAATATCATGTACTAGAGCGATAAACCCCTCTTCCCCCAACCAAATAGGGTTTAACTTGAAAGGGTAAGCAACCTTCCTAAGGCCACCATCAAGTTGGAGGAGCACCATAGCATGGTCTGAGATATATGGGTAAGCCACCCACGTTCTATATCTCCCAACCGACAAGATCAAGTTCCCTAACAAGTAAATACTATCTTGATTCTTTTCTATGGCCTCCAACCCACTTCTGCCATTGCGCCAAGTAGGCAGACAGTCTCTTGTCTCAATGTCAACTAACCCATGATCCTTGAAGATAGTTTTAAAGTACCATGCCAATGGATCTAGATGGGCTTTGGAGCCCCACACTTCCCCAACAGATATTGTAAAATTTAGGTCTGCAGAAACAATTAGATGATTTGAGTCTAAAAGACCACTACTAAATGCCTTATCCTAGAAGGATTTTCTGTCTGTTCACGTGTCGTAACAGTTCACTAAAGTAACTCGCCGATTAGCCTTCAAAAGCGTACTTGTCAAAAAGATGTCAACACAAGTTATAAAAGGTGAAATAGTGAACTTTGAGGGATCCCACGCCACACAAAGCCCCCTAGACCGATACAGAAAGTCCACAACATAGACCAACCAACTGGGTCGTAAAGACATCACAAGCGCTTTGGGTTTTGCTTCCTCAACCAAGCTTTCTTGAAAAAAAAGAATATCTGGAAAAGTGTTCGCGAGTAACCTACAGAGGGAGGCTAATTTTGGAGCCTCTCCTACTCCCCTAAGATTTAAAGAGAGGAGTAACATAATTTGGTCATGGCTAGGGATTTAAAGTCTCTAAGAGCCCCTTGATATGATCTGTTATTGTCATGGTTATTCGAAATCTTGACACTATCAAGCACTTTTTTTCATGCACTTCTCATTTTTAAGGGAGAGACATCACTCCCCAACCCCTTTGACTAAGTAACTTGCTTCTTGTCAATATCCTTACTAACTAGTTCTCGGCTGATCCAGATGGATATTGGTGGCAACCCACCTATTCCAACTGGCTCCTCGTGTCCATTTTTGTTCAACACGTATTTTTGTACTGATTTATAATTGTGATTTCTACACTGATGGGGCTGTTTGAAGCCTCACACATTCTCCAGGTGGATACAGGTGTCCTCTCGCCTAATCCAACTGGCCTATTTTGTATGTTTTCATGTCAACACATCTTGTTGTACTTTAAGGGCTGTTTTGGGGCCTTGAACATTGTTTTTTTGGCTCACCATAGTCAAAATGTAGTCGGATTCAGAGCATGATGGCGAAATGTGTAGCTCTCTGAAAGACCTTTCCAACGGGCTATCACGCGTCTAAAACGTAGGTCGTATGCAAAAGTTATGACCATAGGAAGTTGAGGTATCAAATTACACCAACTTACCCATAAGGCCCACATGACTTTTGGCCTTTCACCTTCTAGGGTTAGGTTTTTGGATGTCTAGGGTTTTGGCATTCATCAGTAATATGAAAAGGGCCTATGGAGCCTCATTGTAATCCATTCTGCTCAGACGGATGCACGTAGCAACCACGTCTGTTCATAGAGATAACTACCACCATTCAAGCAAGTTTCAGCTCTGCGGTTTTACAGTTTCAACCTATTTCATTATTTAATAGAAGATATTGATCACTGAATATTTGTGTTGTTCTTCCTATCTCTGTGTTTATGGTATTCGGTCTGTAATCAGTTCATTCCACTCCTAAATCCAGATCATCGGCCCCCTGTTCTAATAGAGAATGTGTCCATCTCTCGTCTAACCTCAGTACACCCCCTAAAGATAGGCAGGGGTAGTGGTGAAACGATGTCCCAAAAGGTTGGGACAATTGATTCAAGGACTGCCCCCAATGAGCTCTCCCCTACTTATGACTCCCTCATACCTTGAAACACCTTGCCCCACCCTTTAGTTTATGTTGTAATATCGTCAGTTCCCTGACTCTCCATAGGTGGTTTTAAAGTCTGATCAGAACCCCCCTGAATCGGGCAGGCGATCGAAATCCCTTGATTTTTTACCCTTTACATGGCTCTAGCTAGACTAACAAGTAGAGGCACATCAGGTTGGGAAGCAAGAGCCGAAAACACTGAAAGTTTTAAGTTCTCAAGCTCTAAGGTTGTCAAAGTAGAGTAAAAGGAGGGGCAGATATTTTTTAGCTTACCCACTTCTGGGCCCTGTGATCGAGAAGATGTGGCTTCCTCCTCTGTTGTAGCACCTTCCCCACTCCAGAAAGAGTCCACCCATGGAGACTCACAGTGTTCCGACTTCCTGAGCATGGAGGAATCAAATTCCTCCTATGGCACGTACCCTGGACAATGTTTGCACAAATGTCTCGTTCTGCGACGATATGAGCATCTGAAAGGGATACCCTCCCGTGCCATTCAATATCTAGAATCTCTAGTAGTCCACTGTGAATGTCCAATTCAACCAATATTTTCCCTATTCTCTTGTCATGCCCTTTGAGAACCTCTTTGTCAATTGAGATGAATCTTCCTAGTTCATTTCCTATAGCTGCTAGTGCTCTAGCATTCCATAGTTGTAACGGTAATCCAAGAAGGAGGACCCATAAGTGTCTAAGTTGAAAATATTCAGTTACCGGGTCAAAACTAACCCTCCATCTCTTCAGCATTAGACTTCCTCCACTTATGGTCCAAGTCTGTTTTCATATTTTCAGTGTGTCCTCTGGTAATTTAAATACAAATCAAAACCAACCCCTTGTAAGGGTCACAATCTTTGGAGAATATCCTAGCAATGGAGCCCAGGTATTTTCCACCCACTCCCTGATGCCTAGTTTACAGAGAGCTCTACAGGAGAAACTTCCTAACAACGGACAAAGTGCCAACTTACAAGTCTCTTATAGCCCGATGTCCCCTCCTAAAACCATTTTTCTTTTGGATTTATTTGGTTTCCATGCTTTTGGCCCTTTCCAATTCCTTCCATCGTGGTTGTGTTTATATCCCTATCTTACATGTGGAGTGCTTCCTCCAATCTTATCCCGTATAACTTGTTTCTTTTTCACATTGTCACCTAGACTCCTTTGTGTATATCCAACGTCGAATCTAAGGGTTTCTTTCTACTGGGTTCCTATTCATGTGCTAACAACTTCAACATGAGCTTTCAAGAAACCCACACTCATCTCCCTTCCTCTATCTCCACAGGCTCTATGCATTAACTCTTCATCCAAGACGAAGAGTCTTTCTTTACTTCATAGTGCCTCGTCCTCAATGCCCATGAGTGCACTGACCTCAACTTCCATTAGGAAGCTTCTTAAAAAAGTGCCACCTGCCTCCCCTATCGTCCCTTCAACTCTTCTCTAGTAAACACGATTGACCACTTCAGTGTCCCTTTCTCGATAATCACAGGCTACTTAATACTTGTTTTGTTTTCAAGTCATCGTCATCCTTCTGGAATACCCTTCAACACTGCATAATAACCTCTCCTTCTACCCAAGTTGGTTATCTCGCATTTGAAATCACTCATCCACCCCGCCATTATCACCTGGTTCGCCCCCCACCATTATCCACCCCACCCGCCAGCACTCCAACATCTACACAACACTCTTAACTCCCTCGAATACTTGCCCCCCTGTTATGCTCTACTTGCCAATATACGTGCGACTTATTTCAAAAGCTTGTTATTTTTGCTCCCACTTACGAATAATATAACACATTAATAATTTGGGGTGACTTAACCAGGACGAATAATATAACACATATTAATAATTTGGGGTGACTTTTCAATGTATGTAGATCGTACACATGGCTGATATTACTAGGAATTAGACTCTTCATTAATATATATTGGTAAGCATGTTTTTTGCAATTCTATTTTTTCCTGGTTCATGGTAAATTATTTGCAGCGGCCACAATGTTTAATAATAATAAAAATTAAAACAAACACAGTTGATCCTACCAAGTTTTACACAACATCGAAGAAAATATTGTTGATTCGATCATGAAATGAAAGGCTTTAATGACCAAATTCTGTCGCCTTGCCTGCCTTAACACGATTCTAAGCCTTAACCCACCATTGTTTCACAAATTCAAGCTTTGGATCCCTCGCCATGCTTTCTTACTGAGGTTTTTCGAGATAAGTGGTTAGGCTTGTAGAAGACCACGGGTTAATTAAGGTTTTTATTTTTAACTTTTTTATTAAAAACAATAATGTGAAAAGCACTTTGGCATTTTCATTTTTACATTTAGGGAGTATACTAGTTATATATATAAATTAATAAATATTAACATTAGAAATTATAAAATAAAAAACATAAAAACATAAATATTAATATTAAAAATTATAGAATAAAAACATAAAGATGTGAAAAATATTTGTACAATTTAAATAATGAAGGGATTAACGGTAACTTGAAACTTACAAATACATAATAGTAATCATTAGCCCTTTTATACTTGGTTGTGTGTGATCCGTTAGAGGTGGTTTTTTCATTTGATGTTCTTTGTCCTATTTTATTGGCTTTCTCTCTTTGATTTATCTTTTAAGTAATTGTTTTCAAGTTTGTGTTGCTATATTTGTGGGTTGCATTGTTTTTCTTATCAAGTCATAAGTTTGTGTCAATTTTTTTACAGTATTTGTTGTGTTGATGCCTTAGATGTAGCCTCATCTTTTGTTATGTACATTTAAAGGAGAATTCTCTTTTATATTATTATTTTATCTCATTTATTATTTGGGTTTTTATTTGTTATCAGATATTTCTTCAATCCTTGTGGAGATGGGTTTTGGTTATTTTATCAATTTTTTGTTAAACAATTTTCTAAAAATGTTGTTCGAAATCATTATTTCTAATGTGTCATTGGTTGTTGCATATAGTATTTAAACCAAGGTTACTCATTATTATTACTATGAACTTTGAATCGTTAGCAATGTGTATGTTTTTATTGGGGTGGGGTTATCCTCGATGTGTCAATGAATAAAATGAATTAGATAGAAGAACAAGAGAAAATTCATTGTAAAATTTACAATTTTTTCCAGGGAAAACTTTGTGGGGAAACTCAAGGGATGCTTCCCCATATTTGTTGATGGAATTACTAATAAACTTGTTAGTGTAGACTAGTGTGCCTAACCCAAGGGGATTTGAGTTGGGCATGCCCCATCATGGAACTAGCTAAACACTTATCAACATCAGGAAAAATTAGTTGAGCTAACCCTTTGGAATATATATATATATATATATATATATATATATTAGCTCGATTGGTTGTGAGGAAAAGTAGTTAATCTCCCCACCCAGGTTAAAAACCCACTTTGCAACATGTTCACTATTTTAGTGAGTTGATTGTTGATGATCTATATATGATCTATTCACAAGTAGTTGACTTGGCCTTGTGCCCTAAAGAATTTAGGGTTTACCTTGGGTACCATACTCAAAATGAGAGGTAGTGCATAGAAGGTTTCCCTAAGTATGTATTACATACTCACATGAACATGTGGTGTGACGAAAAAGCAAGAGGACTCTTCCCTCCCCATTTGGGCTCAAAGATCATTGATCCTTGTTCAAATGAGAAAGTAGGGGGTGAAGGACGGGGGTGGTGGTGGGTGGTCTTTAAGCCCATTTATGAACACCTGCGAGGTGCGTGTAAGGGGTATACCCCTCAATTTGGGGATGGAAAGATACCAACAATGTCACTCTCACTTATATTCTCGAGGATGGATCAAGTGTTTCGAAACATTTCGAAACCCAAGGGGTTAACTCAATTGATTGTTGTCAATGTAGTTAGGCATTTGGCTAGTCTCATATCATTATGTGTTCTGTTCGAATCCCCCCGGGTTAGGTTGACTAGTGTATGTTGACATGTTTATTATGGATGTCATCCTTGAATGTGGGGAAACATTCCTTAGGTTTTCCTACAAGGTACTTCCCTAACCAACAATTGAGTGGAACACTTAGAACTTGTTAAATATCTAGCAATATGACCATGATCTCTCAAAGTGGTTGAATTTTGGTTTTAAGGTGTTGTAGGGAGTGCTATTAGAAGGGAGGCATTGATTTGAAGACCGGAACTGAGTGAATAATTCAGAAAGGTTATGAGTGAAAAGGAGGCCCAAATTGAACATTAGGGTCAATTACCAAATCGATCAAGAAATGCGAAGAGGAGGCCTGGATTTAATATTTGGGTTGATCAACACTTTAACTTAAAAGATTTGTTGGCAAGATTTCATGTTTAGGAGCAAGAGTTCAAGAGTTTGAACAAAGGCTCGAAAGATATGAAAGAATCAAACAAGTAGGTGGATGGCAAGGTGGGCCAATTTGAAAATATGGCCTAATATGGAAATCGAGACTTGCCTACACGAGAGTTATAGGAAGGAGGCCCCAATATGGATATTAGGGTTGATTGAAAAATTAGGCTGAAAAGGGCCTCGATAAGATCCTTATCAACTAACTCAAAAATTCAAACAAAGGTTTTGAAGTTCAATGAGTTCGAATGAAGGGAAAAAACAAAGGAAGACTAAATGGTTGAGGAGGGCCTGATTTGAACACCAGGCTTGATAAGGAGATTGGGTTTTGATTATAAAAGAAGGGAAAGGGTTGATATGGAAATCAAGCTCAATAAGAATGTCAAGATACAAGCTTGAAATATAAGCATGAACTCAAATTCAAACTCAAAAGAGCACAAAAAGAAAACTCAAAAGAAACTTAATGTTTGAAAGAGAACTCTTAAAAAATACTTAAAAACTTAAAAGAAAATTCAAACTAGAACTCAAAGAAAGGGAAAAAGAAACTTGAACCAAAAGAAAAATAAATTCAAATTCGATGGATATAACAAGGGGCTCAATATGGCCATCGGGTACGATATGAAAATCAAGAAGGAAGTCAAGTTACTCAAGAAAGAAAGGGCATGATTTGAGAATCAAGACCAATATGAGAATTGGAGAAAAATTCAAAAAGTAAGCAAGCTGAAAACCCATTAAAAACAACATTTGTTCCAATAAAAAAAAAAGGGAAGCTAAGTCACAATCAAGAGGGTGGAACACGAAAGCTCATTTAACTTATTCATTTCAAAATAATGGAAAGAAATCAGGATACAAGGCAATGAGGGGATGAGATCATTATAAACCCATAACAAAAAGAGGAGGGCCCCCCAAGTTTTGAGAAAAACTTAGGGGGGTTGTTGAGGGATCAACACGACCTAAATCCTTGAAAAATCCTATATAGATCTAGTCATCAATGTAGGACAAGACATTCTTTTTGGGAGTATCTTTTTGGACCATAAATGCAATGTGACCTTCTCGAGTTGAGCATGTGCAACATTAAGCTATTTTTCTGGAGTCACCTACCAACATTGCATTAAATGTTAACAAGACTCTACTCTTATAGGAACCAAAATCCCCCAAGTATAGATTTTCAATGCAAATATTTTTCCCCTATAGAGACCTGATCCTACAGAGAATCATTATTTGTTCTATGGTTTGTTAGATCCATAGTTTCCCTGGTTCATGCCACACCCATTCCATCCCATACACAAGTCCCAAATTCGTGCCAACACCTTGATCACAAAGATTTTCTTTGGTGGGGTACTCTGAAGTATGCATAACTATGGATCTATTATGTTGTAATATTCATAGATCTATAAACTAACATAAAAAAAAAAAATTGAGATGCTTGGAAATTGTTGAAATGAAATTTTATATAAATTGAATTGCTAGAGACAAATGCTCACATTGACTTCTACTATGGTACACTAAGTCCCCTCTTGAAAAAAGTGCTCAGGGTGGCTTTGCAGGGGTTGGAATCACATAGGGCTTCACGCATGCACCATTCACCCATCACTTCTTCAATTGTATGTTCAACTATGAGAGTTGTACCATGCCTTCACCAATTATCTACACAATTTGGTAAGGTCTGTACTATTGCATTTTCAACTTTCCTAGATGTTTCCAAAGTTTACTGTCATACATTAACACGAGATCACCATATGAAAAATATGTGTTCCTTATATGCCTATCATTCCATGCGTTTGGGTGCCACTTTTGGACCATTTGATGGAATCCAACTAGAAACTCATATTCTTCTAAATGCACTAGTATGTCCTACTTATCCTGTAATTGTTGTGTTTCGCATGCATCTACATGGTTGTGGCTATGCATATGATTGTTATCACATTCTTTAATGGCATCACCATCTCCATGATGTACTCTAGATTAAATGGTGTGTGCTTTATTAATGTCTTGCAAGCCCATAAACCTATAAGAATCCTCTCATTCCAATCATCCCTATCAACAGGGCATATGTTTGTCATTCCATGTTCCAACATCTTATTAAATGCCTTTGTCATTCCATTGGATTACAAATCATACAATATCATTTTTATGGTGATGAATCATGAACTCTTTCACAAGCACAACCACCAATCCTCCTATAAAATGTTGACCCTAGTCACCAATGAGGTTGTGAGGGTATGCAAATCTTCTGATAATGTGCTCAAGATGAATCTAGCAACAATATTCATTAAGAAATCCTAGGTCAACACATATTTTTCCCAGCATGTCAGATAATTTTTGGTTGTAACAATTTTTTTCCCTTTAATAATGTGTTGGCAAATTAGTAGGTCCAATAAAATCAGATTCCCCATGTTGAAACAACTCCGTGGCCTTAATGGGTTGCATCAACATTTTGTCCCTCATAAATCATCTCACACATTGGCATAAATCACACTACTTTTCATATCTTGTGGCATTGGTAAATCATGGTAGCCACCAAAGCCTTACACATATCACTTTCTACATAGTAGCCTATCCTTTGTAGTGTCTCATGCCCTGGTCATCATCGGCTTCCCACAACACTATTAGATGCTTGTGATCCATCATGCATCTTTGTAGAATCTCATATGTTTCCAACTTATACAATTATCCAACTACCAATTGCTAATTCATATCACGTACCACTAGCTACTTTCTTTATCATTGATCATAATCCTTAGGCATCGAACCTAAACTGAGGAATTTAATAATCTTTGTGAAGAAGTTTCGAACGGATTCCATGTGAAAGAGATTGGTATCAGGTAGTTCGTCAACTATCCCCATGGTTTCCCCATGATACATCCTCTTCTACATAGGTACTTTATTGACAAGACAACCCTATTAGGAACTCATGATCCATCGTGCATATTCATAGAATCCCATCTATTTTAAACTTATACAATTGTCCAACTTTCAATTGCTAATTCATAACACATACTACTAGCGACTTTCTTTGTCATCGATCATAATCCTTAGGCATAGAACGTGAACTGAGGAGTTCAACAATCTTTGCGAAGAAGTTTGGAATGGATTCCATGTGAAAGCGATTGACATCGGGTAGTTCATCAACTATCCCCATGGTTTCCCCATGCTACGTCCTCTTCTACATAGGAGCTCTCTTGACAAGTGAAACTCATAAATTCTTTCTTGTAGCCAAACTATGCCTCCATTGCATCTTTGTTACTTTGCATTGGTTAATGTCTAGACAACAAACCATGTTATTGGTTATATGATAGACTCGAGGTCCATAGAAGGTGTCCAACATAGGATTGGTGTAGTCTTTTTGTTGGCATGTTTACAGGTAGAGTGTGCTTGTCATTGATGGAAAGAATGGCAGCGACGATGGCATGTTAACAGGAAAGAAAAACAGAGAACCAAAGCTCGAGAGAACAGGATATGAGAAAGGAAGAATGTGCCAGGTTGGCACCATAAGTCTTTTGGGAAGACGTAGATGAGCGAGCTTGAGAAGCTCAGAAGAGATCGATCAAAGTTGCACATAGATAGTGCAAAGTTGCACGCAGAGTGCAAGTGTGCACCAGGGCCTTGGGAATTGTTTTCCAAATCTCAGGAGAGATAACGTTCTGAGACATGCATATGAGATCCCATACATCAAGGCTCATAGAAGGATAAAAGGTCGCAGACCCTTTGACACTTAGAAATTCCTCCAAGTCAGGAGGATAAGTAAGCTTAGTAGGAGGAGCGATAGTGGCCGTTGGATCACCAATCCTGAATACCCGATGGCCGTCAAATCAGAGTCTAGACAAGAGGAGCACGCAGAGGAGCATATTAGACCTCAGCCGTCAGATCAGAGCGCGAAGGAACAAAAACCATTGGATATAGTATAACTACGAAGAGGATAATGGCCAAGAGCCATACTCCAACTCGCGATATGCGCAGTCGCGAAATGATATGGGTCGTTGGATCCAGAGGACATGTGGTGAGAGATCATCATTTCGTTGAGTGAAGAGTCGAAGGAAGGAGGTGCTCTAAACCTTTGAAGTCACGAAACGCGAAATCATGATTTGATCGCAACCGTCGATCAAAGAGAGAGATATGGACCGTTGATTAGGAAACCTCCAACATGAGAAGTCGTGAAATGATCTGGGCTGTTAGATCACAGAGGATCATGGACCATTGATCAAGAATGACGAATTTCACAAGTTCGCGAAACGTGAAACACCTTTTTTGCTTGGCCCCTCGTCATAGCCAAGGTCACATCAACGGAAAGTTAAGGGAGGAGCTAGCATGTCGCTAGGCTCCACTTCAGTGATCGTTGAGACTGTGAAGCGCCCTTTTGATTAGTGAGTGGTCACAACCAAGGTCACATCAGTGAAGGTTAAGGGAGGAGCTAACACGTCACTAGGCTCCACATCAGAGTTTCGCAAGTTGGGAAAATTGAGGTGACTCGCAATTGATCACCCGAAAATAGGGCTGTGGTCACAGCCAGTGGTCACATCAACGAAAGAGAAGGGAAGGAGATAGCATTGCTAGGCTCCACCTCGAAGTTTCACGAGTTGGGAAAATCAAGGTGACTTGCAGTCGATCTTGAAACATGAAATTGTGAAATAACTGTTTGATAGGCGTATGGTCACAACCGGTGGTCACGTGAAAAGAAGGGGATTAGACATAAAATATAGCGTCCACTGTGTAGGTGCCTCGGGAAGGAAAAAGGCGCCAAAGGCATGAGCGCTCAGAGGTTCTCTGGGCAACTGCTAGAACAGAGTAATTGTGACTGCTAGAGAATTCGAAGAGCTTCAGGGTGATCGCCAGAGGAGCTGAAGAGTCTTGAGGTAACTGTCAGTGGAATGAAGAATGATCATAGAGACAATTGACAGATGGAAAAGTGTCGAAGACTATAACTGTAACAGAGAGGATAAGCTCAACTGTGACAGAGAAGATGAATAGTCACACTCCTAGAGAAGGCAGATAATCTCAAGATAAGCCTAGTGATGATGAACACATGGAGCTAATGACCAGAGAAGATGAAGAGTTAGTATGATGATCAAGTAGAGGACTTGATGTGAGAAATACATGCACAATAGAGAAGTGAAGGGATTCTGCTAGTTAACCATACAATCGCAAGGAAGAGAGATAGTGAACAACCTGTAGGGAAAAACAGTGACACTGTAAAGAGCATGCAGAGGCATTGCACATGAGGCATGCAGAAGGTGCACAGAGAGTATAAAAACATAGAATAGAGAGGAGATGAAGGATGTTGTGGAGAGTGTTTGATACAGGTAGAAGCATGCTGTGTGTAGGAGCTGAAGCGCACAAAAGAGGCGTGGTGCATAGAATGGAAAGAAGACACAGAGCTGAAGCGTAAAATAAGAAAGGAACAAAAATGCATATCTGAGAGAAGAACAGAAAGTGCAACAGACGTGAGGAGAGAGACACTGATGCAGGCAGAGAAGAGCAGTGTAGCAGAACAATGATGTGACTGGTAAGTCATAGATAAATGTTGTATCACTGTGATAAATTCAAGAAAGCAAAGATTTATATTTCAGGGTGGTAGGGAGGTGCTAGGGAGGACTGTTGTCCTTAGAGTTTCAAGTGGGTGCTTGAACACAGGGAGTTGTAGCTTCCATCTGGTTGCATCC
>SNQJ01S0010904.1:86517-96570 GCA_010110895.2 Picea sitchensis | reverse complement strand
ATGATCTATTCATGAGTAGTTGACTTGGCCTTGTGCCCTAAATAATTTAGGGTTTACCTTGGGTACCATACTCAAAATGAGAGGTAGTGCATAGAAGGTTTCCCTAAGTATGTATTACATACTCACATGAACATGTGGTGTGGTGAAAAAGCAAGAGGACTCTTCCCTACCCATTTGGGCTCAAAGATCATTGATCCTTGTTCAAATGAGAAAGTAGGGGGTGACGGACGAGGGTGGTGGTGGGTGGTCTTTAAGCTCATTTATGAACACTTGTGAGGTGCGTGTAAGGGGTATACCCCTCAATTTGGGGATGGAAAGATACCAACAATGTCACTCTCACTTATATTCTTGAGGATGGATCAAGTGTTTCAAAACATTTCGAAACCCAAGGGGTTAACTCAATTGATTTTTGTCAATGTAGTTAGGCATTTGGCTAGTCTCATATCATTATGTGTTCTGTTCGAATCCCCCCGGGTTAGGCTGACTAGTGTATGTTGACATGTTTATTATGGATGTCATCCTTGAATGTGGTGAAAAATTCCTTAGGTTTTCCTACAAGGTACTTCCCTAACCAACAATTGAGTGGAACACTTAGAACTTGTTAAATATCTAGTAATATGACCATGATCTCTCAAAGTGGTTGAATTTTGGTTTTAAGGTGTTGTAGGGAGTGCTATTAGAAGGCAGGCATTGATTTGAAGACCGAGACCGAGTGAATAATTCAGAAAGGTTATGAGTGAAAAGGAGGCCCAAATTGAACATTAGGGTCAATTACCAAATCGATCAAGAAATGCAAAGAGGAGGCTTGAATTCAATATTTGGGTTGATCAACAATTTAACTTAAAAGATTTGTTGGCAAGATTTCATGTTTAGGAGAAAGAGTTCAAGAGTTTGAACAAAGGCTCGAAAGATATGAAATAATCAAACAAGTAGGTGGATGGCAAGGTGGGCCAATTTGAAAATATGGCCTAATATGGCAATCGAGACTTGCCTACACGAGAGTTATAGGAAGGAGGCCCCAGTATGTATATTAGGGTTGATTGAAAAATTAGGCTGAAAAGGGCCTCGATAAGATCCTTATCAACTAGCTCAAAAATTCAAACAAAGGTTTTGAAGTTCAATGAGTTCGAATGAAGGGAAAAAACAAAGGAAGACTAAATAGTTGAGGAGGGCCTGATTTGAACACCAGGCTTGATAAGGAGATTGGGGTTTGATTATAAAAGAAGGGAAAGGGTTGATATGGAGATCAATATCAATAAGAATATCAAGATACAAGCTTGAAAGATAAGCATGAACTCGAATTCAAACTCAAAAGAGCACAAAAATAAAACTCAAAAGAAACTTAATGTTTGAAAGGGAACTCTTAAAAAATACTTAAAAACTCAAAAGAAAATTCAAACTAGAGCTCAAAGAAAGGGAAAAAGAAACTCGAACCAAAAGAAAAATAAATTCAAATTCGATGGATATAACAAGGGGCTCAATATGGCCATCGGGTACGATATGAAAATCAAGAAGGAAGTCAAGTTACTCAAGAAAGAAAGGGCATGATTTGAGAATCAAGACCAATATGAGAATTGGAGAAAAATTCAAAAAGTAAGCAAGCTGAAAACCCATTAAAAACAACATTTGTTCCAATAAAAAAAAAAGGGAAGCTAAGTCACAATCAAGAGGGTGGAACACGAAAGCTCATTTAACTTATTCATTTCAAAATAATGGAAGGAAATCAGGATACAAGGCAATGAGGGGATGAGATCATTATAAACCCATAACAAAAAGAGGAGGGCCCCCCAAGTTTTGATCAAAACTTAGGGGGGTTGTTGAGGGATCAACACGACCTAAATCCTTGAAAAATCCTATATAGATCTAGTCATCAATGTAGGACAAGACATTCTTTTTGGGAGTATCTTTTTGGACCATAAATGCAATGTGACCTTCTCGAGTTGAGCATGTGCAACATTAAGATATTTTTCTGGAGTCACCTACCAACATTGCATTAAATGTTAACAAGAACCTACTCTTATAGGAACCAAAATCCCCCAAGTATAGATTTTCAATGCAAATATTTTTCCCCTATAGAGACCTGATCCTACAGAGAATCATTATTTGTTCTATGGTTTGTTAGATCTATAGTTTCCCTGGTTCATGCCACACCCATTCCATCCCATACACAAGTCCCAAATTCGTGTCAACACCTTGATCACAAAGATTTGCTTTGGTAGGGTACTCTGAAGTATGCATAACTATGGATCTATTATGTTGTAATATTCATAGATCTATAAACTAACATAAAAAAAAAAATGAGATGCTTGAAAATTGTTGAAATGAAATTTTATATAAATTGAATTGCTAGAGACAAATGCTCACATTGACTTCTACTATGGTACACTAAGTCCCCTCTTGAAAAAAGTGCTCAAGGTGGCTTTGCAGGGGTTGGAATCACATAGGGCTTCACACATGCACCATTCACCCATCACTTCTTCAATTGTATGTTCAACTATGAGAGTTGTACCGTGCCTTCACCAATTATCTACACAATTTGGTAAGGTCTGTACTAATGCATTTTCAACTTTCCTAGATGTTTCCAAAGTTTACTGTCATACATTAACACTAGATCACCATATGAAAAATATGTGTTCCTTTTATGCCTATCATTCCATGCCTTTGGGTGCCACTTTTGGACCGTTTGATGGAATCCAACTAGAAACTCATATTCTTCTAAATGTACTAGTATGCCATACTTATCCTGTAATTATTGTGTTTCGCATGCATCTACATGGTTGTGGCTATGCATAGGATTGTTATCACATTCTTTAATGGCATCACCATCTCCATGATGTACTCTAGATTAAATGGTGTGTGCTTTATTAATGTCTTGCAAGCCCATAAAACTATAGGAATCCTCTCATTCCAATCATCCCTATCAACAGGGAATATGTTTGTCATTCCATGTTCCAACATCTTATTAAATGCCTTTGTCATTCCATTGGATTACAAATCATACACCATCATTTTTATGGTGATGAATCATGAACTCTTTCACAAGCACAACCACCAATCCTCCTATAAAATGTTGACCCTAGTCACCAATGAGGTTGTGAGGGTATGAAAATATTGTGACAATGTGCTCAAGATGAATCTAGCAACAATATTCATTAAGAAATCCCAGGTCAACACATATTTTTCCCAGCATGTCAGATAATTTTTGGTCGTAACATTTTTTTTCCCTTTAATAATGTGCTGGCAAATTAGTAGGTCCAATAAAATCAGATTCCCCATGTTGAAACAACTCCCCGGCCTTAATGGGTTGCATCAACATTTCGTCCCTCATAGAGGGTCATCTCACACATTGGCATAAATCACACTACTTTTCATATCTTGTGGCATTGGTAAATCATGGTAGCCACCAAAGGCTTACACATATCACTTTCTACATAGTAGCCTATCCTTTGTAGTGTCTCATGCCCTGGCCATCATGGGCTTCCCACAACACTATTAGATTCTTGTGATCCATCATGCATCTTTGTAGAATCTCATATGTTTCCAACTTATACAATTATCCAACTACCAATTGCTAAGTCATATCATGTACCACTAGCTACTTTCTTTATCATCGATCATAATCCTTAGGCATCGAACCTAAACTGAGGAATTTAATAATCTTTGTGAAGAAGTTTCGAATGGATTCCATGTGAAAGAGATTGGTATCAGGTAGTTTGTCAACTATCCCCATGGTTTCCCCATGATACATCCTCTTCTACATAGGTACTTTCTTGACAAGACAACCCTATTAGGAACTCATGATCCATCGTGCATATTCATAGAATCCCATCTATTTTAAACTTATACAATTGTCCAACTTTCAATTGCTAATTCATAGCACATACTACTAGCGACTTTCTTTGTCATTGATCATAATCCTTAGGCATAGAACGCAAACTGAGGAGTTCAACAATATTTGTGAAGAAGTTTGGAATGGATTCCATGTGAAAGCGATTGACATCGGGTAGTTCATCAACCATCCCCATGGTTTCCCCATGCTACGTCCTCTTCTACATAGGAGCTCTCTTGACAAGTGAAACTCATAAATTCTTTCTTCTAGCCAAACTTTCATCTCGACCTTCTCCAACCTCCATTGCATCTTTGTTACTTTGCATTGGTTAATGTATAGACAACAAACCATGTTATTGGCTATATGATAGACTCGAGGTCCATAGAAATTGTCCAACATAGGATTGGTGTAGTCTTTTTGTTGGCATGTTTACAGGTAGAGTGTGCTTGTCATTGATGGCAAGAATGGCAGCGACGATGGCATGTTAACAGGAAAGAACAACAGAGAACCAAATCTCGAGAGAATAGGATATGAGAAAGGTAGAATGTGCCAGGTTGGCACCATAAGTCTTTTGGGAAGACGTAGATGAGAGAGCTTGAGAAGCTCAGAAGATATCGATCAGAGTTGCACATAGATAGTGCAGAGTTGCACGCAGAGTGCAAGTGTGCACCAGGGCCTTGGGATTTTTTTTCCAAAGCTCAGGAGAGATAACGTTCTGAGGCATGCATATGAGATCCCATACATCAAGGCTCACAGAAGGATAAAAGGTCACAGAACCTTTGACACTTAGAAATTCCTCCAAGTCGGGAGGATAAGTAAGCTTAGTAGGAGGAGAGACAATGGTCGTTGGATCACCAATCCTGAATACCCGATGGCCATCAGATCAGAGTCCAGATAAGAGGAGCACGCAGAGGAGGATATTAGACCTTAGCCATCGGATCGAAGCGCGAAGGAAAAACAACCATTGGATCTAGTATAACTACGAAGAGGATAATGGCCAAGAGCCATCCTCCAACTCGCGATATGCGCAATCGCAAAATGATATGGGTCGTTGGATCCAGAGGAAATGTGGTGAGAGATCATCATTTTGTTGAGTGAAGAGTCGAAGGAAGGAGGTTCTCTAAACCTTTGAAGTCACGAAACGCGAAATCATGATTTGATCGCAACCGTCAATCAAAGGGAGAGATATGGACCGTCGATTAGGAAACCACCAAAATGCGAAGTCGTGAAATGATCTGGGCTGTCAGATCATAGAGGATCATGGACCATTGATCAAGAATGACGAAGTTCACAAGTTCGTGAAACGTGAAACACCTTTTTTGGTTGGCCCCTCGTCATAGCCAAGGTCACATCAACGAAAAGTTAAGGGAGGAGCTAGCATGTCGCTAGGCTCCACTTCAGTGATCGTTGAGACTGTGAAGCGCCCTTTTGATTAATGAGTGGTCACAACCAAGGTCACATCAGTGAAGGTTAAGGGAGGAGCTAACACATCACTAGGCTCCACATTAGAGTTTTGCAAGTTGGGAAAATCGAGGTGACTCACAATTGATCACCCGAAAATAGGGCCGTGGTCACAGCCAGTGGTCACATCAACGAAAGAGAAGGGAAGGAGCTATCATTGCTAGGATCCACCTCAATTTTTCATGAGTTGGGAAAATCAAGGTGACTTGCAGTCGATCCTGAAACGTGAAATCATGAAATAACTGTTTGATAGGCGTATGGTCACAACTGGTGGTCACGTGAAAAGAAGGGGATTAGACATAAAATATAGCGCCCACTGGGTAGGTGCCTCAGGAAGGAAAAAGGCACCAAAGGCATGAGCACGCAGAGGTTCTCTGGGCAACTGCTAGAACAGAGTAATTGTGACTGCTAGAGAATTCGAAGAGCTTCAGGGTGATCGCCAGAGGAGCTGAAGAGTCTTGAGGTAACTGCCAGTGGAATGAAGAATGATCATAGAGACAATTGACAGATGGAAAAGTGTCGAAGACTATAACTGCAACAGAGAGGATAAGCTCAACTGTGACAGAGAAGATGAAGAGTCGTACTCCTAGAGAAGGCAGAGAATCTCAGGATAATCCTNATGATGAACACATGGAGCTAACGACCAGAGAAGATGAAGAGCTAGTATGATGATCAAGTAGAGGACTCGACATGAGAAATACATGCACAACAAAGAAGTGAAGGGATTCTACTAGTTAACCATACAATCGCAAGGAAGAGAGATAGTGAACAACCTATAGGGAAAAACAATGACACTGTAAAGAACATGCAGAGGCATTGCACATGAGGCATGAAAAAGGTGCACAGAGAGTATACAAACATAGAATAGAGAAGAGATGAAGGATGTTGTGGAGAGTGTTTGATACAGGTAGAAGCATGCTATGTGCAGGAGCTGAAGCGCACAAAAGAGGCGTGGTGCATAGACTGGAAAGAAGACACAGAGCTAAAGCGTAGAAGAAGAAAGGAACAAAAATGCAATATCTGAGAGAAGAACATAAAGTGCAACAGACGTGAGGAGAGAGACACTGATGCAGGCAGAGAAGAGCAGTGTAGCAGAACAATGATGTGACTGGTAAGTCATAGATAAATCTTGTATCACTGTGATAAATTCAAGAAAGCAAAGATTTATATTTCAGGGTGGTAGGGAGGTGCTAGGGAGGACTATTGTCCTCAGAGTTTCAAGTGGGTGCTTGAACACAGGGAGTTGTAGCTTCCATCTGGTTGTAGCTATAAAAACCAGGGCGGTAGGGCAGTGCAAGGGAGAACTATTGTTCTCTGTTATATAGGTTGGTGCCTGTGTGACTGGAAGTTGGTGCTTCCATCCAGTTGGTGCTGGAACACTCAAGGAGTTGGTTCTTCCTTCTAGTGGGTGATAGAGAAACCAAAGAGTTGGTGCTCTCATCAAGTCGCTTTTTGTAAAATAGAGGTTGTAGCCTCAAAGATGAGTTGGAGCTCATAATAATGATAATGCAAATAAAATAAAGATTACTTATCATATCAAGAAGAAGATGTTTTTCCCTTTATGGGTTTCCTCAGGAAATATCTATCTCTATATATTTCATGTGTGTGATTGATGTTTAATATTCTATTGGTTACTTCCTTGCATCATTGTGATCATCATTGAGTGTTCTGTGAAGAGTTTAAAATGGGAATTTTTTTTAACTACAGTAACAACTGTTTCACCCCCCCCTCTCAGTTTTCCAACAATTGGTATCAGAGCCGACCCCTTTTATCTAAGGGTCAATTCTAGAGCTTAAACATGACTATCCGTGAAGAAACTTCAACCAACAAGGCCCCTATGTTCAATGGAACAAACTTTGCCTTCTGGAAAGTTAGGATGAGAACCTACATAATGGATTTAGGTGCAGATGTATAGGATGTGGTAGAGACTGGTTATGTAAAGCCAGTTGTACTAGCTAATAAGGATGAAAAACTATAATTTAGCTTCAACGCTAAGGACATGAATGCTATTCTGAGTGGGCTTGCAGAAGCAAAAATTGTAAAAGTTACGCACTTAGAAACTACTAAAGACATGTGGGAAAAAATCATTAGCAATTATGAAGGTAATGAGAAGGTAAAGGATGCCAAGCTTCAAGCCTACAGAGTACAGTTTGAACAACTACATATGAAATAAGATGAAACTATTGGAAAGTACTTTTTGAGAGTTGAAGAACTAGTAAATGCAATGAAAGCTCTGGGTGAAAAAATTGAGGAAGCCTCTTTAGTTCATAAAATTTTGAGATCTCTGCCAGATAGGTTCAACCCAAAGGTCTCTGCTATAGAAGAACTTAATGATCTAAAAGATTTGGATTTTGATCAACTTCTAGGAATGTTGACTACATATGAAATGAGGATAGGTAAAGATAAATTCAACACTAGAGAAGCTTCTTTTAAAGCATATAAGAATGAGGAATCTAAGCTTGATGAAATTGAAGAAAAATTTGTGAGAAGACTAAAGAAAGGATCAGGCAAGTATCAAGGCAAGTTTCCCTTCAAGTGTTTTAACTATGGAAATATAGGTCACGTTGCATCTAAATGTCCACACAAGAAGCAGGATCAAAATTCTGAAGGTGAAAAGAAGTACAAACCCAAGAGATTTGGTAAAAATAAAAGTTTATGTGTAAACAATGATGACTCTTCAGAAGACACAAATAGTGACTCTTCCTGTGAAGACAAGGTTAATGAATTTGTGCTTATGGACAAAGAGGACTATGATAATCAAAACACAGGAACTAATGTTAATGATGAAGAAGCTGTGGTTGATATGGAAGGTTAACTAATCAATGCCTTAGAAGAGATTGACAGACTCAGACTCGAGAAGAGAAAACAAAAACAATTGTTGATGCAGTTTGAAAAGAGTGCTAAAAAACCTAATGAAGACTTTTCCCTACTAAAGGTGGAGTTAGAAGAGGCAAAGAAAATAGAGGACATTATGAAACAATAGTTATCAGAGAAGAAGGCGAGATGTGAATCCTTGGAAGAAGAGATAGTAAAAACCATAAAAGAGATGGAGAAGTTCAAAGCAATGTATCTCCAAAATATTCCAAGCATTAAAGCCTCAGAAGGATTAACCACAATTATGAATCAACAAAGGAATCCAAACTTGAAAAATGGTTTGGGTTATGAAGAAGGATCAAGTTGTAGTCAGCCAAGAAACAAAGAACCCATCAAGTTTTTCAAATATACATTCATTGACAACAACAAATATGGAGAAACAGAGGAAGATAATCAACCGCCAAGGAAGAGTGAAAGAAAAAGTACCAGAACTGAATTTGTAAAACAGAGAAATCATCATCACGGAAGAAATCGATCTGCTCAAAGAAGACAACCTTTTTCCAGGAACAAAGGATTTTTCTATGGATATTGTTTTTTCTGTTCTAACTTTGGTCACAAAGCTGTAAACTGTTCTTTAAGATTTAGATATGAGCAATCAAAACACTCAAGGAATATATATTTGCCACAACAAAGAATGAGACAACCAAGTAACAAACAATCACAGATTGAAAATCATGTGATGGCTGGGAAAAGGTCACAGGTTAAGCATAACAATCGTTATGATCCTTTTTTCAATGAATCATAATGTTACACCTGCCATAATTATGGACATAAAGCTGCAGACTGTCGCTTAAGGAACTATGAACCAGATTTGAATCCCTCTGCTGAAAATGTCAAGGTTTGGAAGAAGAAAGAGAATGACAAATGTGGATTAGTTTTGTCAACTCAAAGACAAAAGAACTCCTGGTATATTGACAGTGGATGCTCCAAACATATGATGGGAGACAAAAGTAAGTTTCTGTCTCTAAGAGAAAGCAAATAAGGAAATGTAACATTTGTAAATGATGCTCCAGGTAAACTCAAGGGTAAAGGGATGGTGAGTTTGAGTAATAGTAAAGGAAAAACCTATAATGTTCTTCTTGTATATGGGTTGAAACATAATTTTCTCAGTGTAAGTCAAATGTGTGACAGAGGATGTGAAGTGGTGTTCACTTCCAAAGATTGTAAGATAAAGTCTGTAAACTCAGGACAAGTGGTGGCTAAAGGCATAAGGACATAAAATAATGTATATGTGCTGAAAGAAGATAAAGAAGAGTGTCATCTAAGCAAATATGATGAAAGCTAGTTATGGCATAGGAGACTTGGACATCTAAAATTTGACCACTTAATCAATATCAACAATCTTGAGGCAATAAAAGATCTTCCAAGAATATCAAAGCCACAAGACTCTATGTGTAAACCTTGCCAAGTAGGAAAGCTAACCAATGCACAATTTAAATCCAAGAGCTCTACTTCAACAGAGAAACCACTCCAATTAGTTCATATATATTTATGTGGACCATCAAGACAGGAAGGCACAGGGAAGGAAAACTACTTTATGTTGATTATTGATGATTACTCCAGAATTACTTGGGTTGCTTTTCTCAAAGAAAAAACTGAAGCATTTGAGAAATTTAAAATATTTGAGGCTTTAACTGAGAATCAAACAGGAAAGAGGTTAAAGGTAGTAAGACCAGACAAAGGAGTAGAATTTGTGTCAAGTGATTTTAATGAATTTTGTGATAAACATGGGATCAAGAGAGAATATACAATCCCATGTGTTATCACTCCAAGAAACCCTTTGTGGTTGTAGACCAAAGGTGCTTGGTAACTTAAGAAATGAATGTTTTTGTATTTTTTAAGGGTGGATCAATGGGATAACTCAATTCAACTTATGGCATTCAGACATC
>SNQJ01S0010904.1:71044-86507 GCA_010110895.2 Picea sitchensis | reverse complement strand
TGCATTTGCTCATTTGATAAAAATATTTGGAGAGCTCTTGAGAAGAGAGACCATGGTTTTTGGAAACTCTTATTCATCTATTGGTTTCAATGTTGCAACGATACACCCTAGCTAGTCACGGGAGGAAATCACTTTAGATCTCCTCATTGAATTTCATTGTTGAGAAGGAATAATTTGTATGCAGGGATCTTACGAAAAATTAGAGAAGTTGAGGTTATCTTGGAGGCAAATCGAACCCTCTTGTGGAGGCTGAGTTTTCCTTGAATACTAGGAGAAAGTGTGATTTAAAGAGGTCAAACTTTATCTGAGGCCGAGATATACAGTTCAAGGGTTGATTTCTTCTTTTTTGGGTGCTCATCTCTTACAGGGGCGCACCATTACACTTATGGGCACACTTATCTAGGCGATGGGCTCTTATTCTCCTTGTTGGGCACATTTTGTTTATTGTTGGGGTCGATTTAGAGTTGTTGGGTGACATTCCTCTTTGTTGGGCGCCTCATATATACTGTTGGGGTCGAGTTAAAACTACTGGGTGCCATATTTCCTTGATGGGAACTTTATAATTGTTGTTGGGTGACATATTTTTTTGCTGGGCGAATATTTCTCATCTCTGGGCCGATTCTAGAGTGGATGTGTTATCCTTTCTTCCTCTTGGGCGAGTTATTATCCTATTGGCCATATTCTATTTGTTGGGATTGCATTTTATTGAGGAGATGTTGTTGTTCATGCTTGAGCATATTCCTCTTTTGGGTTGTCTATGTCACCAATTTTCCCAGCTGTAACATGTCAAAATTATTTAAATAAAGACCAGTTCTTGTATGCCATTTCCCTTGTTGTTATATTGATGTTATTGTGGTATTTATGTAGTATCTAGTTGTAATAGAAATTTTATACAATTTAACTTATGCGTGACAACCAATTCCTCAACCATTCCTTCAGACAAACACAAGAATATAAACCAAACAACAACCATAAATACATAACAACAATGACATAGTTTGTCTAAAGGGGTTTGGGAGTGTGACTACAAAGTGTTTGATAAAACACTTGCATTAGAAAAGATACAACAAAACAGAGGAAGTGATGAACAATGAAGATTGAGTATATCAACCAAATTTTTGACAAAATCCCAAAGTCAAAAACTATCAAAAACATTACGACCTAGACATAAATAACATTTCCAATTGGTTGGAATATTACAATGGTATTAGAGCGGTCATTTGGTAGTTTGTTCCTGAAGCGTTTGACGAAAGTCTAAGCTGAAAATATAGAAAAATTTGGGAAAAATCAAGTTGGAATAATATAGTGGTATCAGAGCATGGTCCTTTGCAGCTATGTGGTTTGGGGGGTAGTTTGATTCAGATTTATGAGACCGAAAGATGAGGAAAACATCACTTACATGAGACATAGGGACAAAGCTTCAGAACCTCAATTAGAACATGAAGAAAAGTGGTGTTGGGTGAAGGGGAAGCACCTTCAGGATCAGATAAAGGGAAAAGGCACATGGGGGAAGAAGGAGACCCACAAATTGGCAACCTCTTCCAGATGATGAATGATTTGGCCAAGGGCCAAAAGCTGATGATGGACCTATTGGGACAACTAGCAGTTAACACCATAGAGGGGCCATTGAAACAATATTCTAACGGTGAAAAGGGCTCTAACAAAAGAGAAGGAAGTCATTCCCACATACCATGCAAATCCACCCTCACTTGTACACCAAGATGCCCAGTCCCACCATGCCACAACTTTTGAGTGGTGAGGTAGCATTAGAGGGGAAAACAGAGCAGGATGACTCTTATTTGGATTATTTGGAGGAGTACAAGAGGTTGGGGGATGAATTTCAGGCAGTTATGTCTTTCACTGATTTTTTCCACCTCAAACAAAAGAACCGACTCATAGGAGCTAAAAGGACACCCAACTAGGAGCTTCATAAAACACTTGGAAAAGTGACCATTCCAAATTTTGATGGATCCTCAAAATGTCCAGCAAGGAATTAGGTGCAGAAGCTGGACACATACTTCCATCTACATTAGATGACATAAGTTGATGCCATTGAATTGGCTACTTTACACTTAGATGGTGAGGCCCATGAATGGTGGTATGATGGGTTAGTGATGCTGGTTCATTTAGGCATCACTTCATACCTTGATTTCACACAGAGGATCATTGAGAGGTTTGACAGGAAAGACCCAGAGATCCATTTTCGAGAGTTGTCTCAGCTCAAGAAGACATGTATCCCAAAGGAATTTATATTTGAGTTCCAGAGATTAGAAGTGATGGTGACATACATATCTGAGGCACACTTGGTGATGTTTTTCGTTGAGGGGTTGGCAAATCCATTACGTGTGTTATCTCTCCAGGAGTCCTTCTCAGGTTGTAGCTTGAAGAAGCCTGGTAACTTAATGTGTGTTTTGATTTTGTGTTTATGTGTGGATGAAATGGGATAACTTAACCAACTGGTTTGTTTTCAAGACACTCAAATATATATAACCAGGTAAGACAATGCTTTCAAGAGTTACTAATTAGATGAATAACCAAACTGATGGGTGAAGAAGACTATATTTATCAACCATAACATATATATGATGGGATGAATAAAGATAGTAGCGATTATGAATCCATCAATGTTTATGAATTGACAGGATGCGATGACAGTCACCTACAATTATAAAAACTTGGACAGAGAAAGTAATCAATGAAAGTACATAAAATAGAAAGAAAATGGCAATCTGATAGTAACAGAGAAAGAAGCTTGTGTATCTGTATTACATGAAAGAAAGGTCTATTACAAAAACAACATGGTACCATATCCAGAATTGAACCTATCAGTCTATAAAATTGATAGGCTTTATAGCCTTTAAAATCAGTTTTAGATCCTCAAAAGATGGATATGATAACCTCTTCTCCTATCTCAAATTCGAATTTGTGAGGTGGCTGGAAAAGACGAAAATTTCTGGAAATATTCTGCTCAAAGGTTGACCCATATCTCTCAAACAAAAACCGTTGTGTACAAATTGGAAGATGATTTTGTATATTGGTTTGTTTTGAGAAAAAAACTCTCTCAGTGCTTTGAGATTCATTTTCATTTTCCCGGGATCTGCATTTCAAAAACATGTGTCAAGCAGGGAAATTATGAGATCCGAAAATTAGGGCTCAAATATGAATTCGATTCTCCCAATATATGACACCTGTAGGAAAAACGAGAGAGGTTATTGTTCTTTGACATGTTAGAAACAACAAACTCCACTCGTTTCTCAAAATGATTCTCCAATCGCTCAGAATCATAATTTGAAAATGATGACTCAACACAGTAAAAACAGACTTTTCTGCACTTTCGATGGCTAAAATAGCCCCGAATTTCGTGTTTAAGCTGCCAAAAGCTAAGGTTTTCGGTGGCTTATAAGCGCTTTTGGAGAGGCACTTAGCCATCAAAACTTGTAATTTGACTTTTTGAAATAAAAACCAAATCCAATGTTTTTCAATCTTTATTACAAACATAAGGCTCTAAAAAATGAACCTTTAAAAAATTTAGAAATGTATTTTTCAATGACTTCCTATCACCTAAATAAAAAAATTTGACTGTGTTATTTGAGGAGATAACAACGTGGATTGGTGAAGGCCTATAAAACCATGACTTTGTAGGATGCAGTCAACTGTACTAGGGACATGTAGGATGTTGTTCCTATAGAAGGTTTCCTATGAAACCCACCTTCCCACATAAGAGAAAGGAAACCAAACCATTTAAGAGGGATTGGGATAGGAAGCCCAAGCTGGATGAAGAAGTAAGAAATGAGATAAGGAGGAAGAAACTGTGATTTAGTTGTTAGGAGCCGTGGGAAGTACCATTTTCATCAAAGATTTCCCATATAGTTTTTCGTTTTTTTCTATGGCTTGTAAAATGATGGAAAAAATTTGTATTTTGGTCACCCTTTTGTAACCAGGTCGCTCTACTCTTTTGTCTCCACGATTCTTCTTCAGCAAGTAGGAACTTAATCCGAGCTTCTTCTAACTCTTTGATTTGAATATCTAGTTACGCCGAATCAATCCTAAAATATTTGGTACAATAACATCTCTCTAGTTTCTCCTCGATTGTGACTAACTCAAGAAGTTTGTTTCTCCTTTGTTCTTTCACCCACGAAGTCACTCTAATTTTGAGTTCTTTCAGTTTCCTAGCAAGTTTTCTAAGAGGTGAAGTTTCATCCTCATACTCACTTGAGTTCCAAATATCATGTACTAGAGCGATAAACCCCTCTTCCCCCAACCAAATAGGGTTTAGCTTGAAAGGGTAAGCAACCTTCCTAAGGCCACCATCAAGTTGGAGGAGCACCATAGCATGGTCTGAGATATACGGGTAAGCCACCCAAGTTCTATATCTCCCAACCGACAAGATCAAGTTCCCTAACAAGTAAATACTATCTCGACGCTTTTCTATGGCTTCCAACCCACTTTTTCCATTGCGCCAGGTAGGCAGACCGTCTCTTGTCTCAATGTCAACTAACCCATGATCCTTGAAGATAGTTTTAAAGTACCATGCCAATGGATCTAGACAAGCTTTGGAGCCCCACACTTCCCCAACAGATATTGTAAAATTTAGGTCCGCAGAAACAATTAGATGATTTGAGTCTAAAATACCACTACTAAACGCCTTATCCTAGAAGGATTTTCTGTCTGTTCACGTGTTGTAACAGTTCACTAAAGTAACTCGCCGATTAGCCTTCAAAAGCGTACTTGTCAAAAATATGTCAACACAAGTTATAAAAGGTGAAAGAGTTAACTTTGAGGGATCCCATGCCACACAAATCCCCCCAGACCGATACAGAAAGTCCACAACATAGACCAACCAACTGGGTCGTAAAGACATCACAAGCGCTCTGTCTTTTGCTTCCTCAACCAAGCTTTCTTGAAAAAAAAGAATATCAGGAAAAGTGTTCGCGAGTAACCTATGGAGGGAGGATAATTTTGGAGCCTCTCCTACTCCCCTAAGATTTAAAGAGAGGAGTAACATAATTTGGTCATGGCTAGGGCTTTAAAGTCTCTAAGAGCCCCTTGATATGATCTGTTATTGTCATGGTTATTCGAAATCTTGACACTATCAAGCACTTTTTTTCATGCACTTCTCATTTTTAAGGGAGAGACATCACTCCCCAACCCCTTTGACTAAGTAACTTGCTTCTTGTCAATATCCTTACTAACTAGTTCTCGGCTGATCCAGATGGATATTGGTGGCAACCCACCTATTCCAACTGGCTCCTCGTGTCCATTTTTGTTCAACACGTATTTTTGTACTGATTTATAATTGTGATTTCTACACTGATGGGGCTGTTTGAAGCCTCACACATTCTCCAGGTGGATACAGGTGTCCTCTCGCCTAATCCAACTGGCCTATTTTGTATGTTTTCATGTCAACACATCTTGTTGTACTTTAAGGGCTGTTTTGGGGCCTTGAACATTGTTTTTTTGGCTCACCATAGTCAAAATGTAGTCGGATTCAGAGCATGATGGCGAAATGTGTAGCTCTCTGAAAGACCTTTCCAACGGGCTATCACGCGTCTAAAACGTAGGTCGTATGCAAAAGTTATGACCATAGGAAGTTGAGGTATCAAATTACACCAACTTACCCATAAGGCCCACATGACTTTTGGCCTTTCACCTTCTAGGGTTAGGTTTTTGGATGTCTAGGGTTTTGGCATTCATCAGTAATATGAAAAGGGCCTATGGAGCCTCATTGTAATCCATTCTGCTCAGACGGATGCACGTAGCAACCACGTCTGTTCATAGAGATAACTACCACCATTCAAGCAAGTTTCAGCTCTGCGGTTTTACAGTTTCAACCTATTTCATTATTTAATAGAAGATATTGATCACTGAATATTTGTGTTGTTCTTCCTATCTCTGTGTTTATGGTATTCGGTCTGTAATCAGTTCATTCCACTCCTAAATCCAGATCATCGGCCCCCTGTTCTAATAGAGAATGTGTCCATCTCTCGTCTAACCTCAGTACACCCCCTAAAGATAGGCAGGGGTAGTGGTGAAACGATGTCCCAAAAGGTTGGGACAATTGATTCAAGGACTGCCCCCAATGAGCTCTCCCCTACTTATGACTCCCTCATACCTTGAAACACCTTGCCCCACCCTTTAGTTTATGTTGTAATATCGTCAGTTCCCTGACTCTCCATAGGTGGTTTTAAAGTCTGATCAGAACCCCCCTGAATCGGGCAGGCGATCGAAATCCCTTGATTTTTTACCCTTTACATGGCTCTAGCTAGACTAACAAGTAGAGGCACATCAGGTTGGGAAGCAAGAGCCGAAAACACTGAAAGTTTTAAGTTCTCAAGCTCTAAGGTTGTCAAAGTAGAGTAAAAGGAGGGGCAGATATTTTTTAGCTTACCCACTTCTGGGCCCTGTGATCGAGAAGATGTGGCTTCCTCCTCTGTTGTAGCACCTTCCCCACTCCAGAAAGAGTCCACCCATGGAGACTCACAGTGTTCCGACTTCCTGAGCATGGAGGAATCAAATTCCTCCTATGGCACGTACCCTGGACAATGTTTGCACAAATGTCTCGTTCTGCGACGATATGAGCATCTGAAAGGGATACCCTCCCGTGCCATTCAATATCTAGAATCTCTAGTAGTCCACTGTGAATGTCCAATTCAACCAATATTTTCCCTATTCTCTTGTCATGCCCTTTGAGAACCTCTTTGTCAATTGAGATGAATCTTCCTAGTTCATTTCCTATAGCTGCTAGTGCTCTAGCATTCCATAGTTGTAACGGTAATCCAAGAAGGAGGACCCATAAGTGTCTAAGTTGAAAATATTCAGTTACCGGGTCAAAACTAACCCTCCATCTCTTCAGCATTAGACTTCCTCCACTTATGGTCCAAGTCTGTTTTCATATTTTCAGTGTGTCCTCTGGTAATTTAAATACAAATCAAAACCAACCCCTTGTAAGGGTCACAATCTTTGGAGAATATCCTAGCAATGGAGCCCAGGTATTTTCCACCCACTCCCTGATGCCTAGTTTACAGAGAGCTCTACAGGAGAAACTTCCTAACAACGGACAAAGTGCCAACTTACAAGTCTCTTATAGCCCGATGTCCCCTCCTAAAACCATTTTTCTTTTGGATTTATTTGGTTTCCATGCTTTTGGCCCTTTCCAATTCCTTCCATCGTGGTTGTGTTTATATCCCTATCTTACATGTGGAGTGCTTCCTCCAATCTTATCCCGTATAACTTGTTTCTTTTTCACATTGTCACCTAGACTCCTTTGTGTATATCCAACGTCGAATCTAAGGGTTTCTTTCTACTGGGTTCCTATTCATGTGCTAACAACTTCAACATGAGCTTTCAAGAAACCCACACTCATCTCCCTTCCTCTATCTCCACAAGCTCTATGCATTAACTCTTCATCCAAGACGAAGAGTCTTTCTTTACTTTATAGTGCCTCGTCCTCAATGCCCATGAGTGCACTGACCTCAAATTCCATTAGGAAGCTTCTTAAAGAAGTGCCACCTACCTCCCCTATCGTCCCTTCAACTCTTCTCTGGTAGACATGATTGACCACTTCAGTTCCCCTTTCTCGATAATCACAGGCTACTTAATACTTGTTTTGTTTTCAAGTCATCGTCATCCTTCTAGAATACCCTTCAACACTGCATAATAACCTCTCCTTCTACCCGAGTTGGTTATCTCGCATTTGAAATCACTCATCCACCTCGCCATTATCACCTGGTTCGCCCCCCACCATTATCCACCCCACCCGCCAGCACTCCAACATCTACACAACACTCTTAACTCCCTCGAATACTTGCCCCCTGTTATGCTCTACTTGCCAATATACGTGCAACTTATTTCAAAAGCTTGTTATTTTTTCTCCTACTTACGAATAATATAACACATTAATAATAATATAACACATTAATAATTTGGGGTGACTTAACCAGGACGAATAATATAACACATATTGATAATTTGGGGTGACTTTTCAATGTATGTAGATCGTACACATGGCTGATATTACTAGGAATTAGACTCTTCATTAATATATATTGGTAAGCATGTTTTTTGCAATTCTATTTTTTCCTGGTTCATGGTAAATTATTTGCAGCGGCCACAATGTTTAATAATAATAAAAATTAAAACAAACACAGTTGATCCTACCAAGTTTTACACAACATCGAAGAAAATATTGTTGATTCGATCATGAAATGAAAGGCTTTAATGACCAAATTCTGTCGCCTTGCCTGCCTTAACACGATTCTAAGCCTTAACCCACCATTGTTTCACAAATTCAAGCTTTGGATCCCTCGCCATGCTTTCTTACTGAGGTTTTTCGAGATAAGTGGTTAGGCTTGTAGAAGACCACGGGTTAATTAAGGTTTTTATTTTTAACTTTTTTATTAAAAACAATAATGTGAAAAGCACTTTGGCATTTTCATTTTTACATTTAGGGAGTATACTAGTTATATATATAAATTAATAAATATTAACATTAGAAATTATAAAATAAAAAACATAAAAACATAAATATTAATATTAAAAATTATAGAATAAAAACATAAAGATGTGAAAAATATTTGTACAATTTAAATAATGAAGGGATTAACGGTAACTTGAAACTTACAAATACATAATAGTAATCATTAGCCCTTTTATACTTGGTTGTGTGTGATCCGTTAGAGGTGGTTTTTTCATTTGATGTTCTTTGTCCTATTTTATTGGCTTTCTCTCTTTGATTTATCTTTTAAGTAATTGTTTTCAAGTTTGTGTTGCTATATTTGTGGGTTGCATTGTTTTTCTTATCAAGTCATAAGTTTGTGTCAATTTTTTTACAGTATTTGTTGTGTTGATGCCTTAGATGTAGCCTCATCTTTTGTTATGTACATTTAAAGGAGAATTCTCTTTTATATTATTATTTTATCTCATTTATTATTTGGGTTTTTATTTGTTATCAGATATTTCTTCAATCCTTGTGGAGATGGGTTTTGGTTATTTTATCAATTTTTTGTTAAACAATTTTCTAAAAATGTTGTTCGAAATCATTATTTCTAATGTGTCATTGGTTGTTGCATATAGTATTTAAACCAAGGTTACTCATTATTATTACTATGAACTTTGAATCGTTAGCAATGTGTATGTTTTTATTGGGGTGGGGTTATCCTCGATGTGTCAATGAATAAAATGAATTAGATAGAAGAACAAGAGAAAATTCATTGTAAAATTTACAATTTTTTCCAGGGAAAACTTTGTGGGGAAACTCAAGGGATGCTTCCCCATATTTGTTGATGGAATTACTAATAAACTTGTTAGTGTAGACTAGTGTGCCTAACCCAAGGGGATTTGAGTTGGGCATGCCCCATCATGGAACTAGCTAAACACTTATCAACATCAGGAAAAATTAGTTGAGCTAACCCTTTGGAATATATATATATATATATATATATATATATATTAGCTCGATTGGTTGTGAGGAAAAGTAGTTAATCTCCCCACCCAGGTTAAAAACCCACTTTGCAACATGTTCACTATTTTAGTGAGTTGATTGTTGATGATCTATATATGATCTATTCACAAGTAGTTGACTTGGCCTTGTGCCCTAAAGAATTTAGGGTTTACCTTGGGTACCATACTCAAAATGAGAGGTAGTGCATAGAAGGTTTCCCTAAGTATGTATTACATACTCACATGAACATGTGGTGTGACGAAAAAGCAAGAGGACTCTTCCCTCCCCATTTGGGCTCAAAGATCATTGATCCTTGTTCAAATGAGAAAGTAGGGGGTGAAGGACGGGGGTGGTGGTGGGTGGTCTTTAAGCCCATTTATGAACACCTGCGAGGTGCGTGTAAGGGGTATACCCCTCAATTTGGGGATGGAAAGATACCAACAATGTCACTCTCACTTATATTCTCGAGGATGGATCAAGTGTTTCGAAACATTTCGAAACCCAAGGGGTTAACTCAATTGATTGTTGTCAATGTAGTTAGGCATTTGGCTAGTCTCATATCATTATGTGTTCTGTTCGAATCCCCCCGGGTTAGGTTGACTAGTGTATGTTGACATGTTTATTATGGATGTCATCCTTGAATGTGGGGAAACATTCCTTAGGTTTTCCTACAAGGTACTTCCCTAACCAACAATTGAGTGGAACACTTAGAACTTGTTAAATATCTAGCAATATGACCATGATCTCTCAAAGTGGTTGAATTTTGGTTTTAAGGTGTTGTAGGGAGTGCTATTAGAAGGGAGGCATTGATTTGAAGACCGGAACTGAGTGAATAATTCAGAAAGGTTATGAGTGAAAAGGAGGCCCAAATTGAACATTAGGGTCAATTACCAAATCGATCAAGAAATGCGAAGAGGAGGCCTGGATTTAATATTTGGGTTGATCAACACTTTAACTTAAAAGATTTGTTGGCAAGATTTCATGTTTAGGAGCAAGAGTTCAAGAGTTTGAACAAAGGCTCGAAAGATATGAAAGAATCAAACAAGTAGGTGGATGGCAAGGTGGGCCAATTTGAAAATATGGCCTAATATGGAAATCGAGACTTGCCTACACGAGAGTTATAGGAAGGAGGCCCCAATATGGATATTAGGGTTGATTGAAAAATTAGGCTGAAAAGGGCCTCGATAAGATCCTTATCAACTAACTCAAAAATTCAAACAAAGGTTTTGAAGTTCAATGAGTTCGAATGAAGGGAAAAAACAAAGGAAGACTAAATGGTTGAGGAGGGCCTGATTTGAACACCAGGCTTGATAAGGAGATTGGGTTTTGATTATAAAAGAAGGGAAAGGGTTGATATGGAAATCAAGCTCAATAAGAATGTCAAGATACAAGCTTGAAATATAAGCATGAACTCAAATTCAAACTCAAAAGAGCACAAAAAGAAAACTCAAAAGAAACTTAATGTTTGAAAGAGAACTCTTAAAAAATACTTAAAAACTTAAAAGAAAATTCAAACTAGAACTCAAAGAAAGGGAAAAAGAAACTTGAACCAAAAGAAAAATAAATTCAAATTCGATGGATATAACAAGGGGCTCAATATGGCCATCGGGTACGATATGAAAATCAAGAAGGAAGTCAAGTTACTCAAGAAAGAAAGGGCATGATTTGAGAATCAAGACCAATATGAGAATTGGAGAAAAATTCAAAAAGTAAGCAAGCTGAAAACCCATTAAAAACAACATTTGTTCCAATAAAAAAAAAAGGGAAGCTAAGTCACAATCAAGAGGGTGGAACACGAAAGCTCATTTAACTTATTCATTTCAAAATAATGGAAAGAAATCAGGATACAAGGCAATGAGGGGATGAGATCATTATAAACCCATAACAAAAAGAGGAGGGCCCCCCAAGTTTTGAGAAAAACTTAGGGGGGTTGTTGAGGGATCAACACGACCTAAATCCTTGAAAAATCCTATATAGATCTAGTCATCAATGTAGGACAAGACATTCTTTTTGGGAGTATCTTTTTGGACCATAAATGCAATGTGACCTTCTCGAGTTGAGCATGTGCAACATTAAGATATTTTTCTGGAGTCACCTACCAACATTGCATTAAATGTTAACAAGAACCTACTCTTATAGGAACCAAAATCCCCCAAGTATAGATTTTCAATGCAAATATTTTTCCCCTATAGAGACCTGATCCTACAGAGAATCATTATTTGTTCTATGGTTTGTTAGATCTATAGTTTCCCTGGTTCATGCCACACCCATTCCATCCCATACACAAGTCCCAAATTCGTGTCAACACCTTGATCACAAAGATTTGCTTTGGTAGGGTACTCTGAAGTATGCATAACTATGGATCTATTATGTTGTAATATTCATAGATCTATAAACTAACATAAAAAAAAAAATGAGATGCTTGAAAATTGTTGAAATGAAATTTTATATAAATTGAATTGCTAGAGACAAATGCTCACATTGACTTCTACTATGGTACACTAAGTCCCCTCTTGAAAAAAGTGCTCAAGGTGGCTTTGCAGGGGTTGGAATCACATAGGGCTTCACACATGCACCATTCACCCATCACTTCTTCAATTGTATGTTCAACTATGAGAGTTGTACCGTGCCTTCACCAATTATCTACACAATTTGGTAAGGTCTGTACTAATGCATTTTCAACTTTCCTAGATGTTTCCAAAGTTTACTGTCATACATTAACACTAGATCACCATATGAAAAATATGTGTTCCTTTTATGCCTATCATTCCATGCCTTTGGGTGCCACTTTTGGACCGTTTGATGGAATCCAACTAGAAACTCATATTCTTCTAAATGTACTAGTATGCCATACTTATCCTGTAATTATTGTGTTTCGCATGCATCTACATGGTTGTGGCTATGCATAGGATTGTTATCACATTCTTTAATGGCATCACCATCTCCATGATGTACTCTAGATTAAATGGTGTGTGCTTTATTAATGTCTTGCAAGCCCATAAAACTATAGGAATCCTCTCATTCCAATCATCCCTATCAACAGGGAATATGTTTGTCATTCCATGTTCCAACATCTTATTAAATGCCTTTGTCATTCCATTGGATTACAAATCATACACCATCATTTTTATGGTGATGAATCATGAACTCTTTCACAAGCACAACCACCAATCCTCCTATAAAATGTTGACCCTAGTCACCAATGAGGTTGTGAGGGTATGAAAATATTGTGACAATGTGCTCAAGATGAATCTAGCAACAATATTCATTAAGAAATCCCAGGTCAACACATATTTTTCCCAGCATGTCAGATAATTTTTGGTCGTAACATTTTTTTTCCCTTTAATAATGTGCTGGCAAATTAGTAGGTCCAATAAAATCAGATTCCCCATGTTGAAACAACTCCCCGGCCTTAATGGGTTGCATCAACATTTCGTCCCTCATAGAGGGTCATCTCACACATTGGCATAAATCACACTACTTTTCATATCTTGTGGCATTGGTAAATCATGGTAGCCACCAAAGGCTTACACATATCACTTTCTACATAGTAGCCTATCCTTTGTAGTGTCTCATGCCCTGGCCATCATGGGCTTCCCACAACACTATTAGATTCTTGTGATCCATCATGCATCTTTGTAGAATCTCATATGTTTCCAACTTATACAATTATCCAACTACCAATTGCTAAGTCATATCATGTACCACTAGCTACTTTCTTTATCATCGATCATAATCCTTAGGCATCGAACCTAAACTGAGGAATTTAATAATCTTTGTGAAGAAGTTTCGAATGGATTCCATGTGAAAGAGATTGGTATCAGGTAGTTTGTCAACTATCCCCATGGTTTCCCCATGATACATCCTCTTCTACATAGGTACTTTCTTGACAAGACAACCCTATTAGGAACTCATGATCCATCGTGCATATTCATAGAATCCCATCTATTTTAAACTTATACAATTGTCCAACTTTCAATTGCTAATTCATAGCACATACTACTAGCGACTTTCTTTGTCATTGATCATAATCCTTAGGCATAGAACGCAAACTGAGGAGTTCAACAATATTTGTGAAGAAGTTTGGAATGGATTCCATGTGAAAGCGATTGACATCGGGTAGTTCATCAACCATCCCCATGGTTTCCCCATGCTACGTCCTCTTCTACATAGGAGCTCTCTTGACAAGTGAAACTCATAAATTCTTTCTTCTAGCCAAACTTTCATCTCGACCTTCTCCAACCTCCATTGCATCTTTGTTACTTTGCATTGGTTAATGTATAGACAACAAACCATGTTATTGGCTATATGATAGACTCGAGGTCCATAGAAATTGTCCAACATAGGATTGGTGTAGTCTTTTTGTTGGCATGTTTACAGGTAGAGTGTGCTTGTCATTGATGGCAAGAATGGCAGCGACGATGGCATGTTAACAGGAAAGAACAACAGAGAACCAAATCTCGAGAGAATAGGATATGAGAAAGGTAGAATGTGCCAGGTTGGCACCATAAGTCTTTTGGGAAGACGTAGATGAGAGAGCTTGAGAAGCTCAGAAGATATCGATCAGAGTTGCACATAGATAGTGCAGAGTTGCACGCAGAGTGCAAGTGTGCACCAGGGCCTTGGGATTTTTTTTCCAAAGCTCAGGAGAGATAACGTTCTGAGGCATGCATATGAGATCCCATACATCAAGGCTCACAGAAGGATAAAAGGTCACAGAACCTTTGACACTTAGAAATTCCTCCAAGTCGGGAGGATAAGTAAGCTTAGTAGGAGGAGAGACAATGGTCGTTGGATCACCAATCCTGAATACCCGATGGCCATCAGATCAGAGTCCAGATAAGAGGAGCACGCAGAGGAGGATATTAGACCTTAGCCATCGGATCGAAGCGCGAAGGAAAAACAACCATTGGATCTAGTATAACTACGAAGAGGATAATGGCCAAGAGCCATCCTCCAACTCGCGATATGCGCAATCGCAAAATGATATGGGTCGTTGGATCCAGAGGAAATGTGGTGAGAGATCATCATTTTGTTGAGTGAAGAGTCGAAGGAAGGAGGTTCTCTAAACCTTTGAAGTCACGAAACGCGAAATCATGATTTGATCGCAACCGTCAATCAAAGGGAGAGATATGGACCGTCGATTAGGAAACCACCAAAATGCGAAGTCGTGAAATGATCTGGGCTGTCAGATCATAGAGGATCATGGACCATTGATCAAGAATGACGAAGTTCACAAGTTCGTGAAACGTGAAACACCTTTTTTGGTTGGCCCCTCGTCATAGCCAAGGTCACATCAACGAAAAGTTAAGGGAGGAGCTAGCATGTCGCTAGGCTCCACTTCAGTGATCGTTGAGACTGTGAAGCGCCCTTTTGATTAATGAGTGGTCACAACCAAGGTCACATCAGTGAAGGTTAAGGGAGGAGCTAACACATCACTAGGCTCCACATTAGAGTTTTGCAAGTTGGGAAAATCGAGGTGACTCACAATTGATCACCCGAAAATAGGGCCGTGGTCACAGCCAGTGGTCACATCAACGAAAGAGAAGGGAAGGAGCTATCATTGCTAGGATCCACCTCAATTTTTCATGAGTTGGGAAAATCAAGGTGACTTGCAGTCGATCCTGAAACGTGAAATCATGAAATAACTGTTTGATAGGCGTATGGTCACAACTGGTGGTCACGTGAAAAGAAGGGGATTAGACATAAAATATAGCGCCCACTGGGTAGGTGCCTCAGGAAGGAAAAAGGCACCAAAGGCATGAGCACGCAGAGGTTCTCTGGGCAACTGCTAGAACAGAGTAATTGTGACTGCTAGAGAATTCGAAGAGCTTCAGGGTGATCGCCAGAGGAGCTGAAGAGTCTTGAGGTAACTGCCAGTGGAATGAAGAATGATCATAGAGACAATTGACAGATGGAAAAGTGTCGAAGACTATAACTGCAACAGAGAGGATAAGCTCAACTGTGACAGAGAAGATGAAGAGTCGTACTCCTAGAGAAGGCAGAGAATCTCAGGATAATCCT
>SNQJ01S0010904.1:28358-47819 GCA_010110895.2 Picea sitchensis | reverse complement strand
TTGTTATTGTGATAGTTGTTAATAGTTACTGGAGTGTGTGCCTTTAAATAAATGCATAGACAATCCGATGTACTGGGAGTAGAGGATGAATAAGGTGTCCCCTTGCATGCACTTACTTAGGCTTCAGTGGAACCACATACTCAAACTTTTGCAATCGGATAACTTTTATAGAGGCAACTTCTGTTGAACTCTACTCTACACCAACACTTAGTCAAAAGTGAGCCACAACAAGATATTACATAGATTTCACTCTAAAGAATATACAATAAGATTGCAAGTCTGAAGACATGGAAAATTTGTAGTATAAAATAAATACTATCCAATCCTAGGAATTGTCTTCACAACAACACTACAAGTTCAAAGCTCCAGAGAGCCTAACTATACAAATTTAAAATTATAGAACACACATACAATAACCAAAATAATAGTTATCTCTAAATAGTTCCAATGAACCCATAACCAAAATATCCAACAATAACCTTCTCACTATAAGGGGAGAGGAGTCAAGATAAAATGTCTCAACATCAATACCTCATATTTTTTCCATTCTACTTTGAGCTTTGAGTGTGTGAACTAGGTGGTAGAGAAGTTGTAAAATTGTAGGCTCCATTTTTGGTTCAAGTAAAAACTTGACTTACTTAAGGCCTCTAAGGCTAAAAAAAATATGTTTTAAAGAGAGTTTCCTTTCAAATATGAGATATGGGAAGCTTGCTATTATACGTTACCTTCTATCGAGGAACAACTTGTCTTGACATAGGAAACAATGAATTAAAGATACTTGTTGAAACCATTGGGAAGGTGGAAGAATTCTCAATCAACCATAAGAATTCTCTTAGTGAGCTATTAATTGGTGAATACACCTCGATATCAATAGGGATACCTTGAGATCAAAATTAATCCCATAGTAGGAGAAAAACCTCTAATTGAACCTTCAATTATTGAATCCCATAAATCCTTCCCAAGAAGACTTGTATTTCAACCTCCCTAATCCATTAATCAAGCTCCAAACATGGAGTACGAAGGGGAAACTATCAACCTCAAGGATATTTTCCCTAGAGAACAATTCATGACTCCCATGAGAGCCATGGAGCTATCAAGGAAATCAATTACACCAGAAAAACTCTCCACTAATAGTTTCATAGTCCATTGCTTAAGTGGGGGGAATAAGGCCTCACTACCTCCTAAAGAAATATTTGTTAGGGCACCTCTTCAAAGATCTTTCCCTTAGTGAAAACTTCATTTGACACAACCAACAACCCCATAGTTTGACTTTGAAAAGCACTAAAAATTAAAAACCCTTCTACCTTCCTCCCATTTGAGCAATCCTCCATCCCTATCCTCCATTTTACTTATTCACCACTTGATCCCCAAGGGATCATAGTTGGATACATTTTCACTCCTGGCGACAATTGCATATCATAACCCTTCCCACTTTTTTCTCTCTTCATCTTTAGATTTGGTCGATTGTAGATGCCTCCTTTTGGCCCAATATTTTCTAGGGAATTTGCGTAACAAATGCTCGTCAGCATGATGAAGGTGACAGTAAAATGGAAAGCTTTCATAGTCACCATTTGATGTTAGACTTGATCTCCCCATTCATATACAATCTCTTATGGAAGTCCCCTTGTTAACAAGGTTCACACCAGAAGATGAGGATTTCTTTCTCACACCAGAGTTTCCTAAGCCAACACACATAAATAACCTATCTTGTCTCCTACAGATATTAGAATGTTTTGGTCCCAAAAGTGAAGGGAAAGCCTATAAGTTGATCAATAATTTTTTCTATTTTAGGACCTAACTTGAATCAAAGCAAGTAGACTAGGGAATCAAAACCATATCATAGTAATCACATCTCCTTAGTCCTCCTAAGAGACTCACCTCTTTATCAACTGAGTTTTCAAAAAGGAAAGAGTAGACTCGTATTTGCAAAGTGGTAATCTGTACCTTTCCTTTGGCTATTGCAACCCAAGAAGAGAAAATATAATCTACTACTTTGGTGATCCATGGTTTCAGACCAAAAAAGTAGCCTATCAATTACATCACCTCAAATTCCATTACAACATACACAAGACATTCTCCTAGAAGGTGAACTTTCACTGAACTAGAGGAAGGGGTACACTTCTTCCCCCCTCTCGAGACCCAAACTCCTCACTTCAGCTTACCTTATTCTTTATCCTCCTATTCCATCTCTACCCTAATATTTTATGAGCCCACATGGTTAAGCCCCTTGAGCTTTGTTGACCCATTAGGCCCAAAATGGAAACAAGGAAGGTTGGGTTGGAGTATTCTAGAAGAATTATCAAGCTAATAATATTTAGTCGATGCAACAACTTCAAGTTAAATATTCCTAGGCATTAACCTCATATGGCGTTGGAAGGCCATAAGCTCCACAATCTCATCATAGGGAATTTTTTTTATCCTTATAAGAATCCATCCCTTGAAATAATAAAAGCATAACATTACACTCTCACTCACCTCACATGAGTTCCTTGGATGCAAGACTACCTAGATGCCTCCAAATGTGAGAAAATTGGATTTATTTTAATGTCATATTCTCAACAAGTCATCCACTTCCAACTCTCTTAATACATTTGTGGTGCTAAGAGAATATTTTGAAGACATTTAAATTGAATTCCTTCCAAACCCAACTTTATGAAAATGGTGTCATGGCATATATAGGGGTTATTCAGTCCTTATTGTAATGATAGTGTGAAGAACAATAACCGTTTGAGTTGGATATATTCTATTTACAATAATCATATATCACTAGTTTTGGGGGGTCAATCCATGTAGAGGCTTGTAGTTAGTTGCTTCTAATTTAGATTTGTGGGGTCAACACGTCTAGAGGCTTGTATGGATTTACTTATAATGGTCATGTGCTTGGGTTTGCCAACTTGCATGCATCTAATCATTTAGAAGAGAAGAGAATCTTATGGAGATAGGAATTAAAAAAACTTTGAAAATCACATTGGATTTTCAATGGATATTTAGCATGGTAGATGTTGATATGTACATCCACACAATTTTTTCCCTATCAAACCCCCTTCAACATTCGACACACTAGGATTTTACCAAGTCTCATTGTTCTTCCTTGGTATACAACCAACCCCTACTTCTTGTCGCAACCACCATGATTGTGTGACCACTACCTGATATTTAATGTGATAATGATCTTTTCTTAGTGCTTTCTCCATATAAAACTAGCTCAATATGCAAATCAACACACGATTCAACACAACAACTCACCGGTCCACATTGACAACATTTGACAACTGATAGGATTAATGCACTAAACCAATTGGGTGATCAAATTTTCACAAGTCAATTTGGGGTGTGTGCCAATGATCAAGCTAGATCAAGTCAATGTGGGCCCTAGTCAACCCAATTTGAGGGATCAAGGGATAAATTATCCTAACTCACTATGCATAAGGTCAACCATTACAAATTGTCTCCATTAATGTGTTTGATCCTCCAAGTGTGTGTGTGTGTGTGTGTGTGTGTGTGTGTGTGTGTGTGTCATTTCATTTGTAAATTGGTTTGTTGATTCTTATTTGAATTATATTCTTTGTGAGGTTGAGCTTAGTACAATTGTTCTCACAACTTGGGTGAAAAATAATCCATCCCATGCACAATTAAGCAATCTAAGTGTCCTTGTTTAGTTCTTAATGTTTGGGATATTCATATTATATGGTCATGGTCACGCATTGACTTTTACACTCAATTCCTTAATTTCAATAAAAGATTATGATAACTAAACAATAATATTGTTGAACCAATTTTAGTATTGCGGGGATTAATTCGTGACGCATAGCACACTGCTCAACCATATCGAGTGCACTGATTAAATTAAGTAATTAAGTTTTAAAACCATCAACAAACAACAATGGGATAATAAATTGATGGATGATTCCAAACTCAATATAACAAATCAGAACACAAGATAAATGATCAATTGTACATTTATTTCTAGTACAATAATTGAGCTACAAAAATGACAAGATTTAAATCGATGTGAGGTATTATTGTAACTCAATTCATGAGAATGATTGTATGGGGATCAATCTCACAAAATAGATTCTAGAATTAAAGTTTGAGAAACCTTTGCAAATGGAATTGTGCACATATTTATATATGTTTGAGTGATTAAATGCATTAAATGAGGCAATTACAGTTGGCTAGCCTAGCATAACAAACACGGATAATGGATACCACAAATCTTGGAATCATGTAAGTTAAGGAATGCTCTAACTTGGTCCAACTTGATCATAGGTTGAAAAACCCAAAATGATTTGCTCAACTTTGATCCTCCAACTTGTTAGATGTGCCAACCCTCTAAGCTATAAGATATCAATGATGTCGGCTATTGGTGTAGCATTGAAGTGTAGAATAAATCATTTGCAAATCTTTATGTTGAGCTAATGCCATGTGTATTAGGCATTGGAGACCACATTATTATGGTCATACTCACACAAGTGGGCATGGGGAGAATCAAGTGCTAGTCCCCATTTTAATGTGTGATTGGCTCTACTCACAATATTGACATGTTTTGAAATGTGAAAGATATGGAATTCACAAAAAAATGCTTCATTGCACAAATTAATCATCCCCATCAAATAGTAATGGTCCCATTATGTTAAAAGTAGAAGTGAAAGTCACATTTGTGTCAAAATTATCCATTGAAGAAGATAATATCAATGTGTTTTCCAATAAATGATGAAACTTATATCATACATGCTCAAGTGTCGAGTGAGTTGTTTGTACAAAAAATTGAGTCGCTTTAACAATTTTGAAGAGATTTGTATCCTTATAGTGAGTTTGTTGTATATTTATGTCAATACATGTATCATAAGGTGTTGGAATATAAAATGATAGGTCAATGTTGACTGGAGGTTCTTGTTATATTTTATCTCCTTAACTATTCAAGATTGTAAGGTTGCAAGATCTTTATATTGAAATTTGGTGCATCCCATGGTATTAACAAGAATGAAGGTATCATTTCCTTATTGGTCAGTGATGGTTTATGGACCATATCATAGTGGCATGGGATTACAACGTGGACGTGTAAGCCTTTCCTTATAAATGTGAATCCAAACCTTACCTCCAACAAGGAAGTTGTGCAAGATATAATGCTTATCATGCCATTATTTTATACTTCTCCAAGGTTTATCACAATATGTCATCCACCACTCATTGAACATTCTAGATTTTCTCAATGAAGTGCAATGCCTTGTTAATCTCTTTATTTATAGATCATAGTTTGTGTCATTGGATGAGCTAGATAGGTGACGTACATGAGCATTGCAGGTTGAAATACAAAATATACTTTGAATGGGCTATAGTTTGGCATGTTATGTTAAGTGTTATTGGAGTTGTGTTGTATGAAAACAAGATTTCATCCCAAGTCCATAGGTTCTCATGATTATACATGTGAAGCAAATGCCAAATGGTATGGTTGAGAACCTCTATCTCTCCTTCAATCTAGGGATGAAATGTTATGAACATGTTAAGAGTTGTTTCAAGCATGCTCTGAGAGACTTATAGAATTTGGAGATGAATTTATCATCTTTATCCCTAACAATGGATGTAGAAATCCTAAAATTAACTTGGTTCTGAGCTAAGAAGTGTTTCAATGTGTCCCACATTAAGTGAATCTTCTTTCAAGGAACATAGAATACCATCTTTGAGAATTGATCAGTGATAATGAATATTGCATCATGATTGTGTTACTTGGTTAGGATGCTTATTAGAAAATTCATCAAGACAAATTCCCATAGGTGCAAAGGAATGGACAAAGGTGTTTACAACCCATACTTCTTGTTTATAGGTTTTGCAATGGAAAAAGTAACACAATCTTTAATATACTTTTCCAAGTTGAGGCAGAGTTTTGGCTAGTTAAAATTCTTTTGTAACACTGCCAATGTCTTGTGGATGCCACACTGAACTATTGAGTACTCATATCCAACTAAAACTTACATTTCTAAGGTGAAACAATACATTATCATCAATATACAAATATCGATGTGATGTCCCTTGAGAGGATCTACATAAATTTGTTTAAATGATAGAACTACTTCATAATGTAAGTGTCAATATCATGTTTGGTGTTTATGGGTGTCCAAAATAGTAAGTAGAGAGTGAAATGGTTGTAGATTCAAGTAATTGATTGCATATCTAGATGCATCGTTCTTATTCTTGATCACCAAATGGAATTGTGGTTGACATGACCTATGTAAGGCCCCATGATAAAGAAGCGTGTGTGCCCAACTGATAGAACGCTTGGAATCAGACAAAGTTAGGGTTGCTCGACAAAGACGAGTGTGCCCCATATTTATAAATACACATAGTGGGGAGACTTGGGAGTGAGATCAACCAAGTGGACCCACACCCATACTTATGGATGCACTTCACGACGAGGTGGAGTGCCATGACGAAACAAGGAGATTTGGAGTGAGCCATGTGTTGGGAAAGCTCACGTGAGACGAGGTGAGCCAAGATATGAAGTGAACCAAGGAATTGGGCGGACAAACACTTCATGGGGTGTATTATTCCAACTTGATTTTCCCCAAATGTTTTTATATTTTCAACTGAGACTTTCGTCAAACGCTTCAGGAACAAACTACCAAGAAACCGCTTTGATACCACTGTAATATTCCAACCAATTGGAAATTCTATTTATGTCTAGGTTGTAATGCTTTTGACAGTTTTTGACTTTGGGATTTTGTCAAAAAATTGGTGGATATACTCAATCTTCGTTGTTCATCACTTCCTTTGTTTTGTTGTATCTTTTCTGATGCAATTGTTTTATCAAACACTTTGTAGTCACACTCCTAAACCCCTTTAGACAAACTATGTCATTGTTGTTATGTATTTATGGTTGTTTTTTGGGTTATATTCTTGTGTTTGTCTCAAGGAATGGTTGAGGAATTGGTTTTCACACATAAGTTAAATTGTATGAAATTTCTATTACCACTAGATACTACATAAATACCACAATAATATCAATATAACAACAAGGGAAATGCCATACAAGAACTAGTCTTTATTTAAATAATTTTGACCTGTTAAAGCTGAGCAGAATGCTGACATCGACAACCCACAAGAGGAATATGATTAAGCACAAAAAACATAATATCCTCAATAAAATGCAATCCCAACAAAGAGAATAAAGCCAGTAGGATAATAACTCACCCAACAGGAAGAAAGGATAACATAGCCACTCTAGAATCGGCCAAGAGATGAGAAATATTCACCCAACAAAGAAATATATCACCCAACATCAATTATAAAATTCCCAACAAGGACATATGGCACCCAGTAGTTGTAACTCGACCCCAACAGTGGATATGAGGTACCCAACAAAGAGTAATGGCACCCAACAACTCTAAATCGACCCCAACAATAAACAAAATGCACCCAACAAGGAGAATAAGAGCCCAATGCCTAGATAAGTGTGCCCAAAAGTGTAATAGTGTTCCCTTGCAAGAGATGAGCACCCAACAAAGAATAATTCGACCTTTGGACTGTATATTTTTTCCTCAAATAAATTTCAACCTCTTTAACTCACACTTTCACCCAATATTCAAGGAAAACTCAGCCTCCACAAGAGGGTTCAATTTTCCTCCAAGATAACTTCAAATTCTCTAAATTTTCATAATATCCTTACATACAAATTATTCCTTCTCAATAATGAAATCAATGAGGAGATTTGAAGCGATTTCCTCCCATGACTAGCTAGGGTGTATCATTGCAACACTGAAACTAGTAGATGAATAATGGTTTTGAAAAACCCTAGTCTCTCTTCTCAAGAGCTCTCCAAATATTTTTCTCAAATGAGCAAATGCAAGAATGAGAAGAGACTCCTCATTGCCCCCTTTTAATATTCACTTGAGTCTTTTAACACTCACTTATTTATTTTATTTTATTAAAGTCACTTTAGTGGCTCCTTCACTTTTATAATTTAAAAGTGACTTTTTATTAGCCTAGGACCTATGTCCCCCCTTTTCCCAATTTAAATTTATAAAGTATTTCATAGGAAAGTCATGTCCCCTTGGTCATTGTCCACCTTATCCCACAGGAACTTATAAGGATAGTGGAATTTCTCCCTTATGACTCCTAAGAAAATGGGGAAATTATAGTCCTCCCCTCCCAAGATGGCTTGTCCACAAGCAATTTCAATCTGGGATTTTGGAGCACATGTTCTCCTTCCCAAGTAGCATCCTCAATAGGAAAATCCTTCCACTTGACCAGGTACTCTTTAATGGTCATGTTCCTCAACTTCTTCTCCCTTACCTCCAAAATATCCTTTGGAACCAGAGTCAATTTACCTTCTCCATCCAGGGGTGGTAACTCTGTAGAAGTGACAATATGTTTCCCCAATTCCTTCTTGAGACTTGAGACATGGAAGCCATTATGTATCTTGCATCCCTCTGGAAGCTCTAGCTCGCATTCCACCTCTCCTATACACCTCATGATTTTTTAGGGTCCATAAAATCTAGGATTCAATTTTTTCGCCCCCTTCATTTTGAGCGATGATTGTCTATAAGGCTGAAGGTGTAGGTATACCAAGTATCCTACTTCAAAGCTATCCTCCACCTTATGCCTATATGCATATATCTTCTGCTGATTCTGAGTTGTTTGCAGATTATCCTTAAGGGTCAGTAGAATATCTTGACTCTCCTTAATCGAATCCTTATCCTTAGTCACCCGACTATCTCCAAACATTTGATCCAAAAATGTGGGTGCATCATATCCATACAGATCTTGGAAGGGTGTCATCCCAATCAACATATGATAAGTGGTGTTGTAGCAGTGCTCCCCTAAGTGTAGCCATTTTTTCTAGGCTTTATATTGGCCCGAAACATAATTCCTTAGGTAACCTTCCAACCACTTATTCACTTTCTCAGTTTGACCATCAGTTTGAGGGTGGTAAATTGTGCTCAGTGTCAACTCTATTCCTACCAGTATGAATAGCTCCTGCAAGAATCTTCCCATGAACCTGTTATCCCTATCACTGAAAATAGTTTTCGGTAAGCCATGTAATTGGAATACTTCTCTGAAGAATAACTTTGCTACCTGTGTTGTTGAATATCAGGAGGGTATGGCGAAGAAGTGTGCAAACTTTGTGAGTTTTTAAACCACCACATAGATACAATCATTTTCATGTACCTTGGGAAACCCAGTGATGAAATCCATAGAGATGCTTTCCCATTTTTGTTCAGGAATGGGAAGTGGCTGAAGTAGTCTGACATGGTGAGTGTGCTCTATCTTTTTTTATTGACAGACACTACATTCTCTTACGAACCTCAAAACATATTTCTTAAGGCCCTCCCATGTAAATCTTTCCTGGATCTTCCTATAGGTTTTCAAGTATCCAGGGTGTCCTACCAATGGGGAACTGTGTGTTGAATGCATGATTTTTTCCTTGAGTTGAGATTTTGGTATAAGGTATATCTTGTCTTTGTAATAAATGATGTCATCAATGACTCTGTACCGATCATCTTGTGTCTGATTGTCAAGTATCTCGCAAGTAAACTGGTTCTAGGAATATTCTACCAATAGACGAGCTTTCCAGTCATCTCAAATCTCCATGAGGGAGAGAGTGGGTGGTATTATGGAAAGGGCATCAGCTACCACATTGTTCTCTCCCTTCACATACTCGATCTCAAAATTGTAGGCTTGGATATTATTGATCCACTTATGTTATCGTTCACTCAATTATTTCTGCTCCATGAGGAACCTTAGGCTATTGTGATTTGTATTCACCAGAAACCTATTCCCCACCAAGTATTGTCTGAATTTGGCCAATGCATGCATAATGGCCAACATTTCCCTTGTCATATATTGAATAATTTCACTCATACTCCTTAATTTTGTGGCTCCTAAAAGCAATGGGATGGTTTTCTTGCATTGACACATCTCCTATCCCAATCCCAAAAGCATCACACTCAAGCACGAATGGCTGAGTGAAATCCGGTAAGGCTTGTACAGGACAAGAGATAATCACTTGTTTCATCATCTTGAATGTTGCATGTGCCTCATCCGACCAACTGAAATCCCCTTTCTTAGTCAGATATGTAAGAGGTGTTGTTAGTTGTGAGAACCCCTTAGCAAATTTCATGTAATAAGTGAAAAGGCCTAGGAATCTCTTCAATTCTGTCACATTCTTGGGGGTAGGCCACTCGATAATTTATCTAATCTTTTCTTGGTGTACCAGAACCTTGTTTTCTCCGATCACATGCCCCAAATAAATCATCTCAGTTACGCCAAATTCACATTTAGACTCCTGTGCATAGATTTGGTGTTCCTCCAAAATTCCCAATACTTCATCCAGATGCCTAAGATGTTCCTCCCAAGTCCTGCTATAAATAAGAATGTCATCAAAGAAGACCAACAAAAATTTTCGCAACTGCTTATTGAACACGTGGTTCATGCAAGACTGGAATGTAGCAGGAGCATTGGTTAGCCCAAACGGCATAACCAGGTACTCATAATGTCCATAATGGCATCATAAAGCGGTCTTCGGAATGTCTTGTTCTCGAACCTTGATCTGATAATATCCTGTACAAAGATCAATTTTGGAAAAGTATTTTTCTCTTCTCAGCTCGTCCATCAACTCATCGATCCTCGTAATTGGGTACCTTTTTTTATGGTCTTCTTATTAAGGTCTCGGTAATCAATGCACTTTCTCAAGGTGTCGTCCTTCTTTTCTACTAATACTACCGAAGAAGCAAACATACTAGAGCTAGGTCAAATGTAAACCATCTTGAGAAACTCCTTGATAGTTTTCTCAATATCATCTTTGTAAGTTTTGGGATACCCGTAGGGGTTGGTTATCACTGCTTGGACCCCTTCTTCTAATTCTATCACATGCTCAAATCCTCTATTTGGAGGTACACCTGGAGGAATGTCACCAAAACATATTTGATATTTAAGAAGTAATACCTGAATATCATCTGGATGTTGTCAAGGATGATCTGGTGTCTCCCTGTCATAAATGTAGCACTCAAATGCCCATTCTATATCTCCATTTTGCATCATTGCCTCCATACTGTGTGATGACACTATCTTAGGCGGATACTGGTGCATTTCCCATAATACTACCTTTTTCTCATCTAGACCCGTGAATTCCATTTCCATAGTCCTATGATCAGTAGTATATTTCCCAATGGAGTATAGCCACCAAACTCCGAGTACCACATTGGTATTTGACACATCCACCACAAAGAAATCATCTATTAAGGTATAATTCCCCATGGTTATTTTCAACTTGGGGATCCATCTAGTGCACTCCATATGATATCCATCGGGTATGATCACTGTGAATCCCTCAAAATCCTCTGTCATAATCTCTTGCTTGTCCACCAAAGTTGCATATATAAAGTTGTGGGATGCCCCACTATCAATCAACACTGTAACCTTGTGCCCCTCCAAGACTCCTCAGACTCTGAATGTATGGTACCTAGGAAGTCCCGACATGGATGCCATAACAAGACCCTTAGCCCCAACCTATGATGTCTCCTCACCTGATGTCTGGTCTCCCTATTCTTGTTCTTGTTGTTCCTCCTCAGACTCTGAATGTATGGTACCTAGGAAGTCCCGACATGGATGCCATAACAAGACCCTTAGCCCCAATATATGATGTCTCCTCACCTGATGTCTGGTGTCCCTATTCTTGTTCTTGTTGGTCCTCCTCGTCATAACTATCACTATCTGAATAGACCTCAATATAATGAGCCTTATTGGTATTGTCTTTCCAGGCACACCTGTGTTATGAAAGCGATGAGACATTTTAAAGGATTTTATGTTGACTCTGGACATAACACGATTGTTGAACAGGTGAGCACAGTTCAACGGTTTCCTTGCTATGTTGTTGAACATGATATCCATATGCTCGCGAGACCCTACACCATAGAAGAAATTATGTCAATCTTAAAGAGTTTTTCCAAAAATAAAAGTCCCGGGTCGGATGACTGGACAATGGAATTCTTCCTTTGTTTCTTTGATGTGGTAGGGGCTAACATTTTGGATGCGGTGGAGGAGTCCAGGCGGAATGGTACTATGGAAAGGTCATTAAACTCGACCTTTATAGTACTCATCCCTTTAAGTGAGAAAACCCATTAGGTTTGGGGATTTCAGACCCATTTCCCTTTGTAATCTGGCTTATAATATTATTGCAAAGATTATAGCCAATGAGATAAAGTCGTTCCTATCTCAGTCATTATCAAGTGAGCATCTGGGGTTCTTGAAGGGAAGACAGATTCTGGATGAAGTCGACACAACACATGAATGTATTCATAACATCAAAGTGAAGAATATGAGAGCTCTTATTCTAAAATTGGATCTGCAGAAGGCCTATGATTGTGTAAACTGGTATTTCCTTTGGATGATTCTTCTTCAAACATGATTTGGATTGCTACTAACAAATTGGATTATGAGTTGTGTTAACACAACTTCCTTTGCAATATTCATCAATGGTGGGCCTATTCCTTTCTTCCAAAGTGGACGAGGTCTGAGGCAAGGATTCCCCTTATCCCCTTTGCTATTTATTTTAGTGATGGAAGGCCTTAGTCTCCTTCTCAAGAAGGCACAAGTAGATATGAAAATTTCATGGGTGAAGCTTTCCAGATTACAAAAGATTATAAACTTATTTTTTGTGGACGATGTCCTAATCATGACGGGTGCTTGTTTAGACGAATGGAAGGAAATAAAATCTATATTGTTTACATTCTGCAGAGCTTCGGGCTTGATTATAAATCCACTCAAGTATTCTTTCCATTTCTCAGGTTTACAACATGATGAATTGACTGGTTTCAAGGCTCTCTTCCCTTACAATTTTGTGGATCTTAGAGAAGGGTTTCGATATTTGGGTTTTTTTTCTTAAGCCTACCAATTACAAGGTTGAGGAATGGCGGTGGCTCATCAACAAATTTGAGAGGAAAAATGGTCTCTGGTGTCATTGTTGTTTGTCCTTAGGAGGACAGTTTGTTTTGGTCAAGGAGGTTCTTGAGAGTCTACCAGTTTACTGGCTGGTGGTGGCAATTATAACTACTTCTATTCTCAATAAGTTAAGACAACTGATGTTTAATTTTTTATGGTTGGGCAGCAAGAAAAGGGAACACATTCACCTCTGCAATTGGGAACTCATTTCCAAACCCAAATCCTTTGGTGGCTGGGGTGTTAAGAATTTGTTTTTTTTCAGTAGAGCTTTGGCTGCAAATATGTTGTGGCGTTGCTTGATGAAGGACGACCTCTGGCATAGAGTGCTTAAGGAAACACACCTCCCCCAACACCATGGTGATGTCTTGGTTGAGATGCTCCATAGTTAGGACACAAAAGGTCTCAAACACTTATATATGTCTCTTAAAATCGTTGGATGTTATCACACACTGGATAGCTTGGATATCAGGCACAAGCCATTCAATTTGTCTAGGAGAAGATGAGGTACGTGGATTGGGTAAGAATTCATTGCTATTGAATGCTCTTATCACTGCTCTCAAACAACATGGTATAAACTACTTGTTTCAGGCTAGAGGATTGGGTAGGCCGGGGGATGTCTTGGAAAGTTGGAAAACAAGTGGGGTTTTGAGATTTACAGGTGCAGAAGTCGAAGAGTGGAATCGATACTGGAGAGCTCTAGTAAACACATGTGTATAGTTGACAGATCATGTGGACACCCTCAGCTAGTCTGTAGGTGATAAATCGAGGTTCCTCACTGCCAAAAACACATATGAGGCTCTAGACACTAAAAATTGGACCCGCAGCTCAAATTGCGATCTAGCGCCAAAATTGAAACTTTTTACTTGGTTAATGCGAAAAGGAAAGATTCTCACTTGGGATAATTTGCAGAAAAGAGGATGGTCTAGATCGAGTGTTTGTGGCCTATGTTTACAAGAGGCAGAGATGTTGATACACTTAATGATGCATTGTAGATTCACTCAAAAAGTTTGGTTATAGATTCATAAATCCTATAACTTATCCCAAAGTTGGATGGGTTCTTCTTTCCAAACTTGCTTTAAAGATTGTATAAGTAAATATCCATCTCACTCAATGTTGCCATCCAAAATATGCTGGAATTTGTGGTTAGAACGCAACAAGGTTACATTTGAGAAAGGCTGGTCATCAACCTTCACGGTCTTGCACAGGATTTTCGGGTGCCTTGGGACCACTCAGGTACAAAATTTTCCAGCCAAACCCCAACGATTTTCGCCTTTTCTTAAGGATGGAGTCTCGATTGGATGGTTTGACAGGGTTGTAGAAGATCGTGGCCAGAAAAGTGGAGCAAGAGGAGTCATCGGGTTAAATCTTCATACTAAGTATAGGTGGATGTTAAATTGTGGCCCGGGGACGAACACTAGAGTAGAATTATTGGGAGCTTGGGATTTATTAACTTTGGAAACTCGATTACATATCCAGGACCTCCAAGTATTTGGGGACTCAAGAATTGTCATTGATTGGTTAAATAAAAATGTATCCTTAAGGTATTAAATATGGAGTGTTGGCAAGAGCGGATAATGGACCACCTCAAAGAATTCAGGACTCTCGAATTCACTCGCATTTTCAAAGAACACAATCAGAGGGATGATGATCTCTCCAAAAGAGCGTTGCAGCTCCAAGAAGGGAAAATATTTTACTATTAATTGGAAGAAGGGCATATTGGTCCTATGCTATTTCTAGATCTCCATTGATGCTTCTACTTTCTATGGCATGGCAGTCAGTTTTAATTTTGCTTAAGATATTCTGTCCGGTAAGAAGTAAGGACAACCACTGTTTTTTCTGAAGGGAGATTTGATCCCCTTGGCCCTTAGGAGGTCTGATAGGACTGTTATTTTTTTTTTGCAATAGTCACTCTCTCATATCTCGCTTTTGTTTCAATCTCCACTTTGATGGTGCAAGATTCTTGATGTAAGGTGATGTTTTGTATATTTTGTATCTCAAATGGAAACTTTATATTTTTATATAAGAGAAATTTTCTGTGGAAAAACAAGTTTTCTTCGGTTTTATACCAAAAATGTAAGAACAACTTATATCTGTATGGCCCAAATGATGATGTTCTTCCACCTGGGGATCTTATTTTTTGACATGGAGGTTTTGTATGATTGTTTGTCTAGGAATCCTAGTGACCAAATTTTTTAACCTAGGTTTTATATGAATGTTTATTTAATTAATACCAAAATGACCATATGTGAAATTCATTTAGAGACTCTTCATTACCAATTCAACAATTTTATTTTATGTACGTCCTCTGATATAGAAGGTCAAAGTAAAAATTACAATAATCAATAATTTCATTTAATTTCATTTTTAAATTATTCAGTGTAGTTGTCGCTTCTATCCATATTAATCTTTTAAAACTCTAAAACATAGTTATAAAGAGGGCAATCTCAAGAAATTGTATAAACCTCATAAATGCATTGTTAGTAAATGCTTCTTCTTTATTTTGCTTTAGCTGGGAGATTGCATCATCACATACATTTCATTCTTCATTTTTGTAAACATAAATTCTCTCTAATTCTCATGGTTGGTAAAGCAAACATATATATATATGATGTCTTTATACATGGAATTTTGACATATGATGTATCATATATAGACATATGATAGGTCTGATAGGGAATTGTTTCTGTAATTACTTTTGTTTTCTGAAAATAATTGTTAACATAACGAAACCGGATTTTCCTCATCTATGAAAGCTTTTGTATATATTTTTTCACCAAATTTACAATAATTAATTATTTAACTCTTCTAATTCTTGTTTTTTAACTCTTTTAATTCTGAAGCTATACCCAATTTAATATTCATTTTAATGCTTTATTTGAATGGCAATGTATCTATTTCTGTTCACATTACATGGTAAAGGTAAGAGGTTTGCAGGCACTTTACACCTAGTACTTCGAATAATTTTTTTTTGGGAACTCTCTAACTTTCTTCAAAATTCTTATATAAATCTGGACTAAAATAACTATTAAGACGAAGTATGCTGGCAAGCACCCACTCTCGGACGTGCTCTTGAACGAATTCGTATCACAATTTTATTATTAATTTATTTAAATATTATAAAATATATATTAAAATTAAAATTTTATATTTTTAAATTTTAATTATAAAATAATATTTTAGGAGTTTTTGGAATAGGTGGTGGAGTATTCAAATAAAAAAAAATGTAACAATTATTATTTTGAATTGATTTTTGAAATGATTTTTTTTAATTGATACTAATAATATTAATTATTATCTTTAAAATCAACTTTTATTTATGAAATTTAAAATAATAAATAAATAAAATATATTTAAATCTCTTTACTAAATATATTTTAAATTAAAATTGAATCAAAGTAAAAAGTCACTCACCTCATTTCACATAGAAACTACAAAGATTATTATGGAAAAAAAAGGATAGAAGTATTATTCTTGTTTAAAACCGCAGATATATAATGTTAGAAATAAAATATCTCCTTCAAAACAATAAATAAGTATTATTCCCGTTCAAAATTGCAGAGATATAATTTCAAAACCATAGAGAAGTATTATTCCCGTTCAAAATTGCAGAGAAGTATTAATCCCACCGTAGATGGATATGAGGCATAGCTTGTTATATTAGAAAGAGCATTTCTCCCCACATTCAACTTCATAAGATTGACCCTCTCAATCACTACATTTTGATAGAAATTTCAGACACCAATGCTAAGAAGATGTATATAACAATTTGTTATTTTGCATCTATTAATTCTACTTTTTATAAGAAAAATAATCTAGATAACAATTGTCTCTATAATAATTTAGAACAAGATATTTATAGTTTGAAAAATGAAGGTAATATCCTTGTGCTAGGAGACTTTAATGCTAGGACTACAACTAAACAAGGTACTCTTTTAATTACTGATTCCAACCATAATCCTTTATGGCTAGATGAGGACCTTGTTTTATCTAATAGCTACAAAAGAAGCTATGAAGACCTAATTGAGAATTTGTTTGGTACTGAGTTGGTCAAGCTCTGCAGCTCTCAAGGCCTAATAATTTGCAATGGAGTAATGAAGTGGCCAAACTCCAACCAGATGACTTGTATTCATGGGCTAAGTAGTAGTGTTGTAGATTATGTGATATATGATATACCCGTTTTCAACCAAATAACAACTTTTGACCTTTTAAATGACCATGAGCCTGACTTTGATCATAAACCTTTAACCCTAACTCTAAGCTTTTATGTGCATAGGAGCGCCATTAAAGAGAATTTTGATAATCAAAGGAATTTGCGCTTTGACAAAAGTAAAGTTGACATTTCTTAAAGGATTTAAATAGTAGATTAAATCTCCTAACTTATAAGGAAAATATTGAAGAATTCTATCATAATTTTACAATTACCATTTCCACTTCTATTAACAAGTTCTCTTTCAAGGTGTCATATAAAAAGAATAATAGAACAACCAACCCTTGGTATGACAAAGAATGTAAAATTGCTAGGAAATCCATTAGGGATGCTTCTAATGAGTCCTTAAAACTCAATAAGATCAATACGTACAAATCCCTAATTAAAAGAGAAAAAATGCAGTATATCAATAAAATGCAAGAGCAACTTTCACAACTATATAAGCTGGATCTTAAGAAGTTTGGAGCCAAATTCTAAACCACAGTACTAAATAAAATAATAGGATTCCCTTAAGGGATTGGAATTCCTACCTTAAAAGTCTTTACGAGTTCCCTAATGCCATGTACACCATTCCTATTGTCCCTACAAAGGAAGAAGTTTTTTCTTTAGATGACATAGAGTTCAGGGTTAAGCGTCTTGCAAATGGGAAAGCTAAGGACATTGAAGGATACCAAGCTCAAATTTTTAAAATCGGAGGGCCAATCCTTATCCCTCACATACACAAGCTCTTCAATTTAATAGTCAAGCGGGGCTTCCCTAAACCCTGGACACAAAGCCTCTTTGTTCCTATTTTTAAAAATGGGGATAGAAACATTCCCTCTAATTGTAGGACCATTATGATTAGCCCGATTTTAGCCAAGCTTTATGGAATTATTTTGGAAAAGAAGATTGACCTTTGGCTAGAAAGTCACGGTAAAAGAGCTAAAGGCCAAGCCGGGTTTATGAGATATCATTCAACTGTGGACCATCTTGTTACCTTTAGGATCATTGTAGAGGAGTTCCACAATACTAAAACCAATCTTTTTTGTTGTTTTGTTGACTTTAGAAATTTTTTTGACATGGTTCCTAGGAAAAACCTTTGGAATAGGTTAGAAGAGATAAAAGTATCTCTCAAATTGAAGGTTGTGCAATAAGGATATGTAAAAAAATCCTTTTTAAATTGTTAGAAAAAGTTTAAATGTTTTTAACAAAAAATTGTACTTCATAACATCGTTGTAAGAAGCATAAAGAATTTCCTCTTCATAACATCATGAGGAAATATGATAGAAATTAGATGATCGAGACTCTTGGAAACTTGTAGGCAAAGTGTAATTTAACATTGTTTTAATTAGTCCATAATATTGTAATTTGTCAAATATAATGAAGTTGTCATGATGCATGTATATTAAGAAACATTTATCTTTCCAACTATGTATATATGACTAAATATATAGTATATTATAATAAGTATACCACTTTATTTGGTTGTGTTAATATATTAATATAATAACATATAAACAACATGCATCCAAAACATATACCTAATAATTATTTCATTATCTTATCTAATTTATAATATAATTAGTTGCAAGTTTTTAAAAAAAATCTCAGGTTTAGAGAGTGATTCTAATTTTTTTAAAAGATTAATGTTAATTTTAGATCTAAATGTTAAGAGGGATAAAAGGGATCAAATTTTCTTAAGTGTAAACATTTTCTTAAGTTTTACACTCTACAAAAGGTTTACATGTTTACATCTCAAATGATCTAATCTCTCTTAGTGCTTTATAGATCCAGAATTAAGATGGATCTAGGCTGGTTTTATGTTTAAAGGTTAAGTTTGAGCAAATATTATTGCCTTTTGGTCATGTACAAAGTATGAATTACCAATAGCTACTTTTAGGGGAGAGAAATTTCCATTAGATAAAGGAAATAAAAAATGTATATTTTTAACTCTTCAATCTATAGATTTTTAATATTTTTGGTAAAGTTAAATAAAATTGTCCTATAAAATTGATTTATATTTTTTTAAATAATTTAAAATCTAACTAAAATGTAATCTTGAAAAGCCATAAATCTATGCGTGGATGCTAAAAACTCCTATATAAATCACCCTAAAGAAAACACACCAAATGTTTGATCTGAAATGATAAATTCAAAACCCTAAAAGTTTCAACAAAAAATTTACAACAATCTAAAAAACAAAATGTTCCTATAGTTAGAGAGAATTTGCTCCTCAATTTGTTTCTCCTCAAATGGCTATAGATATAGAGAGATTTGTTTTTCCAACCAATATGTAATTTCCTTTTAATTATTATTATTATTTAATTTTTTATGTTGTC
>SNQJ01S0010904.1:0-28164 GCA_010110895.2 Picea sitchensis | reverse complement strand
CTAAATAAAATTAAAACAAATAAATTATAGGAAAATGACAACTTTGCAAATATTAGAATATGATTATATTTCCAAAAAGAAAGATCATGGAAAAATTAGAATAATTCATCATATGCAAAGTTTAATTGTCCATAATAAGTATGACACTAGAACCCGTTTAAAGGTTCATGACCTTTAAGGAGCTACAACAAATATAATATTTAGTGAAAGAAGCAGGACAATCATTTATATAGGAATTTGTGTTCAACATACGCAACATAAAGTTTTTAAGGGATATGAGTAATACAAACTCATATGGTTATCAATAGGGGTGGGTGATAGTTCTCGAGTTTATAAGAAAAGGACAACTTTATGAAATTTTGTGTTTTGGAAATTTACAGATTTTAATTTTAGGGTGAATTAATAAATGTCAATTTCATAAAAGCAATACTTATGGGATTCATAGAAACAATACTTATGGGATTTATTAAGAAGGACGAACTTAGTGAAATTTTTATTGACAAAGTTTTGGGTTTATCTAAAATAGTTAATTTTGTTAAAATCAATAATTTTGGGGTCTATTAAAAAGGCCAACTTCATGGACATCAACACTATACTAGAATCCTCTTGGATCGGGTGATGGTGCGGGCCACATGGCAACAAGAGGAGGCACACATAGGCTAGCGGGGCGGAAGCCATGTGACGGATCCATGCCAAACACAACTGCCACCCCCATGCATTTAAACCCTCCTATGACGTCCAAGGCGCCATTAAGCTTGGTGCATTTTCCATCTATGGTTGTCCTCTCGATGGATGATTTCATTGAAGGCGCATTCAGCCTTTGCATGTGGCTCAACCTTCGTCTCCTCCAGCCGAGTAGATATGGTTCATTCCGACCTACTTCTTCCTTGGCGCTCTCCTGCTGTGCTAAAGCCCCTCATACCATATCCTTGGCGCACTCCAACAACTGGCTCTTCTCCAGGCCTCTTCGCTCACTTGGAGCTTCTCTCGAAGCCCAACCATTTCCCCCGAGCAGACAGCATGCCTAGGAAAAGAGGCAGGCTAAGAAGGGGCTCACCCTAGACTCCATCCTGGTCACGAGCGCTTGTACCTCTCCCTGGTTCCCATTTCAACCTCAGACGCCTATCCCCCTCCCAATCTTCGCTTTCCTCGCACTCCTCGCACTCATCGCACTCTTCGCAGCCTGAAATTGAACCATTCGCCACTTCTTCCCAGCTTGAAGGTTTGGTTCTTACGCACAGCTCGGTCGACTTACCCTCAGAGCCCATCCTGGACGGAGCCTCCACTTCTCGGGCACCCCCACTTCCCCTGGCCAACGCACCTCTGTTGGCTTTAGAAGCCTTCCGGAGTCACCCACCCTTGGAGGTGCCACCATTTCCACATTCTATCTCCGACTCCATCCCAGACGAGCAGATGCATGACAACATGGACATTCTTTACGGGCTGGTTTTTGAACTCCGACATGGCGTGGATGAGCTACAATTCCGACTGCAGCAACTAGATGGGAAGGCCTCTGCACTCCTCCACATCCTCTCCACCTTCCAGGGAGCAACAACGCAACCCGAGCACGTCCCAACGGACATGTTTGGTAGGGGCGAACATGAGCTTCCAACGGAGGGTGGAGATTTGGGGCAAGACATGCACGTGGATGTGGAGGTTGCAGAAGTAGTGAATAATGCGGATGCTGATGCGCAGATGGAATGGGGAGGAACACCTGTTGAAGAAGAGCTATGGAACGAGGCTACCCATGCCACCTGGCCGGAATATAAGCCAAATGTATGACCCTTATGGAGAATCTACTTATGTTTTAGTTTATTACTCTCAATTCTGTTTACAGTTTTATTAGTTTGATAGACATGTAGACCATAGCACCGACTGGCTGAACTGGTTTCTCCCTTGGGGAAGTTCAATTACTACAGCTCGGTAATTCTAAATATTCTGCAACTCTGGTTTTTTTTTTNCACTATAGTAGAATCAACTTATATTTAATTTAATACATACTATCATATCATGTATCATTTTGGATCCTCCAATGATGTCTTACAAAAATATTTAGCCTAAACCTATATTTAATTCAATACATGCTACCATATCATGTATCATTTTGGATCCTCCAATGATGTCTTACAAAAATATTTAGTCTAAACCTAGGAGCTTTATGCAATTGTCCTATTTATGAAACAATGTCAACATGATATCTTGGGTAAGGAGATTGTCATTAATTATGGCCAAAATCATATGCAATTTGTTCAAATATAATACAAATTCTAAAAAGCACGCCATTTGAAGTGGATGACATATCAACCACAATTCCATTTGGTGATAAAGAATAAGCACAATGCATCCAACTATGCAATTAATTACTTAAATCTATAACTATTTCAAACTCTACTTACTATTTTGGACACCTATAGACATCAAACATGATATTGACACTCGCATCATGAAGTAGTTCCTTCATTTACAAAAAAATATTTAGATCCTCTCCAAGAGACATCACATCAAGATTTGTATATCTATGATAACTTCTTGTTTCACCTTATAAATGTATGTTCTAGTTAGACATGAGTGGGACAAGATTATCTAGAGGAGGCACATTACTCCAACTCAACAGTTCATCATTGCATCCATAAGATAATGACAATGTTACAAAATAACTTTAACTAGCCAAAACTCCACCCCAACTTAGAAAAGTACATAAAATATTGTGTTACTTTTGTCATTGTAAAACCTATAAACAATAAGTATGGGTTGTAAACACCTTTGTCCATTCATTTGAACCTATGGCAATTTGTCTTAATGAATTTTCTAATAAGCATCCTAACCAAGTAGCACAATCATGATGCACTATTCATTATCAATTATTAATTCTCAAAGATGGTGATCTATGTTCCTCGAAAAAAGATTTACTTAATGTGGGACATAATGAAACACTTCTTAGTTCACACCTAGGTTAATTCCAGGATTCCTACATCCATCGTTAGGGATAAAGATGATAAATTATTTCCAACTTCTATAGGTCTCTTCAGAGCATGCTTGAAACAACTCCTAACATGTTCATCATATCATTTCATCCCAGATTGATGGAGAGACAAAGGTTCTCAACCATACCCTTGTGCATTTGCTTTGCATGTATAATTATGAGAACCTATGCACTTGGGATGAAATCTCATTTTCATACAACACAACTACAATCACACTTAACATAACATGCCACACTGTAGCCCATTCAAAGTTTATTTTGTATATAAACCTACAATGCCCATGCACATCACCTATCTAGCTCCTCCAATGGAACACACTATGATCAACACATAAAGATATTGAGAAATCAATGCACTCACTACTACATATGTATGGAAAAACCAACACTGTACTCCGATAATACGGATAAAATCGGTCGTACTGTTGAATTTTACTTGTTTTTTTTGTATTTTGTTTTTCGAAAAAATTCGACATTCGTCGACTATTCGACGACATAGCCTTTAGAGTCAGATATCCGACAGTGTAAGGGTCAATGATCTGCTTACCAACTATTGACAAAGTCAATATTTTGTTTTCATTAAGAAACATCTCTCTAGTCAACAACCGTCAGAAGTCCGACGAAAAAGTGATATATAATTTAAAAAGTTCGAAATATTAAAGACATTCGACATTGTTCCTATACTAGCGATGGTTTGCAGAGGTTATAAGAGATATTTTTATGTCGGAATACAAAATTATTTTATTTTGTTAATTGCATTTTTGATAGTTAAACTACATAGGTTGATTTTTTAAGATAATGATCATCATTGAAAGTTTGGTAAGGAAAAATGTCACATAACATTCCTCCATGAGGACAAGGTCGAGACTTGAGATCTACATTGGTCGAGGCTTTGCGTGATCAAAAATGTTATTGCCCTTGTAAAAAAGGTAGGGGCTATAATAGAAGGGGACTTTTAATAAAAACAACTAAAAAACATTGTAGTGAGTATGGACACCTTGAAGGCGGCATGGATATCGCCCCTTGGTAAGTTATTCATTATATGTCTTTATATTGCATATTTGTTTTTGAAAAAGTTTATATGTTAAATGTAGAAGAAAAATAATGTATTATTTTTTCTTTATGGATATATTCTACGTAAACATGAACAAATAGAGAGTAAGTTAATAAGAGAAGAAGTACACATAAGATGTAGATTTTAATTAGGGTTTAGGGTATGGTTTAGTGGTTAAGGGGTTTAACGTTTAGGGGTACAAGGTGTAAGGGTTTGCTTCTCCAAGTCATGGACATGGTATGAGGAGGAACTATAAATGTATTAAGGCACAAAATACACTTTTAGGACTCCCAAACCACGCATAGGGTATAAAACCACCACATAGACCCTATAAATGAAATATTTGGCCTACGTGTACTCATGATAATGGAACCATTACAAGGCTGTAATTAGTGGAAATTATTCTTTAATTTGACCCTAAGCAGAGTGACCTATGAATGGGGCCAACATTGAATTTTTTTTCAGTTTGTGCTTGTATGCACTGAAATTTGACATGGTTAGAGTAGATGCATGCGTTGATGGTATGGGAGGGTTTCGAGACTCAAATACGAATCACACAAAGAATTCGACAATCAAACAAAAAAATTAATAAGAACAACAATGCTTCAAGTGTGAAGTGTGAAATGCATTGGCCACATGGAGATTAATGAGAATAATAATGTTTCAACATTACAAACTGCTCACAATAAACAAAATATATGAGAACCTCAGTCAAACACAAAGACCTAATATTTTTCTTCACTAAAATGCGTGTGCATTTTTTATTTCATTAAAAAGTCGTATGCAAAAGGAATAAACAAGAATTCCTTTGTTATAAAATAAAAATAATTTTTTCCCACTAGTGTACTTCATTCTTCATATCCTGCATGCTTTTCCCCTCATTGCTAAGCCCAAAATGCAACCACTTTTTTGGATATTACACTTCTACAAGCTCATGGATTTCAAATTATCTAAAGAAATTAGCATTGAGCTATGAAATTATTTGCGGGTAGTAAGCTCTGCGAGGTAGGTGGTATAAAGCCCATTTATTATTCTTTGCAATTAATGTTTATTGTCGAATTTTGGTTTATATTCATTTACATGTTTTTTAAAATATCTCATTGTAGTTGTTAGAAATGGTTGCCAAAATCCCAAACCTATAAATTCATAATGTAAACCCCCAAGGCAATGCCCCACCATTAATGGAATATAATGCAAAAATCCTAATAGAGTGATAGCCAACCTAAGAATGTTGAGATATATACGCACTTGGACGCTTACTTTCCCAAATTTTAGATGAAATCATTGATATAATTACTTAAGCAAATGAGGAATTATCAATATTACCTCTTATAGAGAGAATATTTATCCTAAATGTATAAATGGTTTGGATAATATTGCAAGAAAAGAACTAAAGAGTAGAAAACTAGAGGACATATTTTCCCTTTTCATAGGCCCTCATTTAGGTTAAATGTCAAACATTATCATACCTCATATATCTATATAATGGTGCACTTATCAACCATTTATTGATAATTTGATGGATAGGTAATACATGGTTTTTAATGTGCGACCTCATAACAATAGGGAAATCCCACTATGTTTCTTGAGGAAAATGTATGCATCGAGTGTTTTGAGGAAACTTGTTAACTATTTTCATCACTTAGAAATCCATGATGCTTATTTGGATATTCCACACAACTGACCCAATGCGAGGAACCAAGATGAAAAATACCTAATCCCTTGAACTTGTTGGAATTCCCACTTCCAGAGGAGTTGCTTCCACTAACACAAGAAGAATTGCTCCAGTTGACACAAATTATGGTATGTCATGACACATTTGTCGAGGTATTGACTGTATGTGTCATCATATACTAGTGGGGTAGGAACATCAACTCCCAGTTGGGCATAACACCATCTAGTAGTGAGGGCATACTATCATATACCAATGGTTGTAGTTGTTATTCACATCCATGAATGTTTTGTGGCTGTAATTCCCATGGTCAATTTTTAAGTGAGGTATGTATAATGATATGTTTTTATTTTATTGAATTCATAATTAGTTAAGTAATTTATTTCACATTGTTTTCCCCTTATGGTGTGTGTGTGTGTGTCTGCGTGTGGATTTTTTGACTTCCCCTCCTACTATGGGCTACTCACCCTATGGTAGACACATCCAACAATGTATCTACTTTAGTCACATCCATAGTTGTTTCTAAAATTTACAAGATGCACATGTGTATGTTATATTTCATATTGGATCATTAAATCATGTATCTATAAACTGGTTCAACACTTGGTGATTGTAGTCATTGGATAGAGTACCTGACCTATCCAACGCCACTTGCACATGGTGGTGTTGTTTCACCTTCACTTTCCACTACACCTACTAAAGTCACATCCACTATTGTTTCCTCCAAGTACAATGTTGGACCAATGGCTATGTCTCCTAGTCAAGGATGCAACCAATATCCCATATTGCAATCTCTTTTTGTGACAAGGTGAATAGTAGATGAACCCCTTAATGAAATATAAATGTTGAATTCCATAAATTAAATGAAATATAAATGAAATATCAATGTTCATATTGTATAGGACTATATAATACCGAAGAGTCTCATAGCATTGTTGTAATCTTGCAAAACTGTGTAACCTATATTGTAATATCCATAATATAAGAAGACAACAAGCATGGTCCTTCATTAATTATTGGTTTTCCCTTATCGATTTTCCAAGGTAAAAAATTATGTCCATTAATGTGTGTGTCTTTTCTATATTTATATTTCTATTTAGTATCATTGTAGTTAAAGAATCTAATTGATGTTTTTTATTTTCATGCTTAAAACACTAAAATATACAAAAATATAGTTTCACAGTTGATCATTGTTTTATGGCCATTATACTTTGTAGTATTATATGCTAAAGAAATGAATAATACCAAGGTCTTTACAAGAACGGTCAAGGCATGAATAATACCACAAAGATAGATACCATACCATTTCATGTTGGTATTTAGTATCTTGGTGGAGTAGTGGAAGAGGGTGAATACTCTAACACAACCCAATGAAAGATGTAGACCAAAGTGAAAGCATGCAATCCACCTCTACAACAAATAATGGCTCAAAGAGGTGCCAAGACCAATAAGAATATTATCTTTGTGAAGGCCCAAGAACCAAGTAGGGGATTTTTGGAGAAGGAACTGACCCAAAAAGATGATGAAGGTCAAGAATGTGTTAGACCACCATCCTTAAAGCCATTGTGTAGGATCTAAGCAGGAAAACATGAAGGTGTCTCAAGAATATTATCATGTCACGGTGATTGGAAGACAAAAAAATAGATCCAAAATGTACAAGGGAAACACGAAAATGTCTGCAAGGAAGAAATATTTTGTCATTTATTTTTGTTGCAAGAAGAGAGGCCATAAGGCATTCCAATATTGATATTATTATCCATGTTCTTTCTATGGAACGAGCAACCATGGTGTGGTTGAGTGTTGGTTAAGGGGTTTAATGTTTATGGGTACAATATGAAAGGGGTTAGGGGTTAATATTTTAACGATTTAAGTGTTAAAGGAAATATTAGGGATTAGTGGTTAAGGGGTTAGGGGTTAAGGTATATTTAGGGGGTTTAGGTCCTACTAGGGGATTTAGAGGTTAATGGGGTTTTAGGGAGTAGGGGTTAGAGGTTTATGGGTTAGGGGCTAAGGGGTTACGCCGAGTTATGGGTTTTTAAACATAAATAACTAATGGAAAGTGGAGATGCCACACTAGTTGAATGTCTTTTTCTTTTTTGTCTTTGTTTTCCTATATTATATTTGTAAAAGTTTGTATTGTTTTAATAATTGTTATATACACTAATATTACTTGATTTTTTATAATTATAAAGGAACGATGCCCTAGGGAATTTTCCATGGATGAAGATGTGTTTGTACAAGCGCTTGTTCAGAACATGGAACAAATATTGAAGATCTAGTTAATGATATTATGGAAGAAGATGATGATGCTAATAACACAATTGAAGAAGATGAGGAAAATATATTGATCCATGAGACATTTAATAATGATGGAATTGATGATGACGACGATGAACTTGATGGTGTTTTTGATATCCTGTACTTGAGAAGGAAAGTCAACCTCTTTATGAAGGCTCCAAAACAAGTCTTGTCTCTGTTATATTGTTGTTGGTGAACTTAAAGGTTATGAATGGTTTGTGAAACACTTGTTTGACACATCTGCTAAGGTATGTAATATATTGTGTCACACTTAGTACATGATGATAAAGGTTTTCTTCTTTCCTCTATTTTTATTATTAGTTGATCAACTATAAAATTTGGAGTCAATATGTACGATTAATATTCTTACATTAACTAGTATTGATTTTTTTATGTTGTATATTGTTAGGTGATTTTTTGTTACCACCATCAAATGTTTTATGCCACACATATCAAGATTTACATGCCATTATGAAAGATATTGGAATGTAGTATCAATCTATTCATGCATGTCATGATGATAATATTCTATATTATGGAGAACATGCGTTGAAAGAAGAGTGCCTAAAACGTCAAATTAGTAGATATTGAATCGATCAAGTAACAAAAAAGGTGCCTCACAAGGTTCTTTGTTATATTCCCATAATTCCACGTTTGCGACGATTGCTCAGGTGCAAAAGCATAACACAGTTTATGGATTACCATGCAAAGAAAAAAAATAAAGATGGTGTTCTTCTAATGCTTGACGATGGATATGCATTTAAGAAGATAGAGGAAATATGAACAAATTTTAAAGATGAACCTTGTAATCTTAGGCTTTCATTGACAACTGATGGTGTCAATCTATTTGGAGAGATCATATCTACTTATTCGATGTGGCCTATTTTTGTTATCAACAATAACATTCCTCCATGGATGTCAATAAAGAGGGAGCACATAATGTTGGCAATAACTGTTCTAGGTATTTGTTTAGAATATTTTTTTTAACAGGGTAACATATCATTTGTATTTTTCATTTCATAATTATGTCTTATATTTTATTGTTTATTCATATTTGTTCAATTATGTGATATTATAATTATGTTTGATATTTTTTTATTTACTGATATATGTAGTAATTATGTATTGTATGTTAAATCAATTAAGTAAGTACCAAGTCAAATATATGAATGTATATATCGAGCCTGTTATTGACGAGTTACTAGAGTTATGAAAGGGAATCACTATGTATGATATCTCTAGACCAGTAGGTGCTCAAAGGGAATTTAAATTCCATGCAATGCTTGTATGGACAATTCATGATTCCCCAGGGCTAACACATTTTTGTGGTATGTTATAACGTTACACTACACTTTAATAGAATTTAATTTTATGAAGTTCATATCATGCATGTTTTTTTATATAATCCCTTCATTAAACATACTTCGAATAATTGATATAAAATTTAATCTATCTCTTGCAGGTCTTCAAACAAAGGGTAAATTTCCATGTCCAGTTTGTGGTCCTAAGATGAAATCTCGTCATTCAAGAAGTTTAGGAAAGGAGGTGTTTGATGAGTATAGGCACTTCCTCTCTAAGAACCATAGGTATCAAAGTAACGAGAAACATCTTTTCAATGGTAAAGAAGAAAATAGATTAAAACCAAGAAGAATGACACCTCTTCTATGGAAGTTGCAATATAATAGAAATCGTCAAGGTATATTGGATCAAATAGTCTATGTATCATACACAAAATGTTTGTAATATTTCATTTTTTTATTGCATTTTGTTCATTGTACTAATTGACAAGTATTGTTGTAATATCTTTAATTTGTATGCTTCACCTTGAAGGCCGTCATGAAGGAATTAATAATGGGGTGCTTCCACGAGGAATGAAAACTTATCCCATACAATTTAGTAGTCTCCCCTACTATGAACACCTAGAAATTGTTCATTTGTTTGATACAATGCACATCAGGAAGAATGTAACAAAAACGTTATGGTGAATCTTAGATGGAAGGAGTGACAAATAAAAAATTGTCAATATTTGTAATGAAATTAAGGAGGCCAATCATGCAATGCAAAGTGTGATTCATTCAAATAGCAATGGAAATAACCAAAATATAAACGCCCTTCCATGGTTATTGAGAGAGTAACAAAGAAAGGATGTAAAAGAGGTTATTGAAAAAAATAAATTTCACACTGGATTTTCTTCAAACATAAAGAATATCCTTACAAAGAAAGGTGAATTAGGTGGGATAAAAACTCATGATTGACATACCTTGATTAAGGTAATTATTTTGGTGTATATATTTCCATATTGGTGAAACATCTTGTCGTGTTTTTTTTTAATCTACTAACTTGGGACTAAATAATGATTCATTTTTTATGTTACAATATGTTCTACCTCTATCTCTCCCAGAAAAAATTGGCAACAATGTCAAACAAGTTATATATGATCTCGACAAATACATGAGGTAAGTGATGATTTATATGCAAAGTGTAATTTTTTCAATTCGTTGTACAACTTTTATTTCACTACATGTGTTTTTACTTGTAATGTAGTACTATATACTTTTTTGATGAAACATGTGATTTGCTTGCATCATTTGTAGATGGTTGTCATCTAAATAAATCTATAAAGAAGATATAAAGTATTGGAGGTTACAAATTCCTCGTCTAATGTGTGAAATGAAAAAGTATCTACCTCTGCAATTTTTCAATGCACAAAAAAACTACCTCATATACCAAGTTGAGGAGATTTAAAAGTGTAGACTTGTACACACAAGGTCAATGTGGATGGTTGAGAGGCACTTGAAATAATTGAAGGCTTTGGTTAGAAAAAGACCACGTCCCGAGGGTTCTATGGTAGAGGGATATATGGTATATCAAACCATGGTTTACATTACGCAATATCTTCCTAAAATATCTGCAAGTATTAATGTGGATCACATTTGGGATGTCAACTCCATCAACAAAATTGAAGGGGAGCACTTGTTGGGGAAAAGGTAAAATGAGGAAAGTGACATGTAAGTAGATGGTGGAAATTTATAATACATTTGATTTTTTTTTTTTTATGTATATCGTACTTATTTAATTTTTAGTTTTCCTTCATAATCCATTATTATGAAGGTATACCATGGTAATTGATTATATGTGAAATATTTTTTTATTTCAATACAACTGGTCGAGAGTGGGATGCAATACATTTATACATTGCAAACAATATTGATTTGATGAAGGTATGGATTGAACGATGTATACAATCTAATAATGGTAGGTTATCATGGTTTGGTGTGGCTACATTGGTCAAAGAAGTTGAACATAAAGGATATACCAATATTACATAGAGGGAAATTGATTTAGCATATGGTTTAAAAGATAAACATGCAAAGATATTCACCCATACTATTTAGTATTTTTGAATATTATATTGATGTATACAATGTGTTTTTTTTCTTATAAATTTGCATAATTTCCAAGTATAAATATGTTTATCAATTGACAATGCATTTTTTACGTGTCTGACATATTTCAGTTGAAATACCACAAGGCTATGTGGTGCAATGGCCACAAATTTCACATCAAAAAGTTGGATTAAAAGATGAAAAATTCTGATAGTGGAACAATTGCAGTATTTCAGGTTACTAATGTTTCCTCTAGAAGTGACAGACATCCATAAGTATCTAAAAATTGATACTATGGGTTTTTGGATGATATACTTGAGTGTGAATTCAAATCCTTCAAATTAGTTATGTTCGACGTCAAATGGTACAAGCTACAAATGAATGAACGCAATCCTGATAGAATTGTTAATCAACATGTTAACTAATTGAACATGGTTAATAGAAGGAATGTTGAGCCAGGATCAAAACCCTGTTCTTCCAAGCTAATGCGAACAAGTAGTTTACTCAGAGGTTCCAGGTAGAGGGGGTTGATCAAATGTTGTTAGATATGATCCAAGTCGAAGGTTGATAAAGTATAATGTAGCAGAAGAATATGATATTGAAGAAGAAGATGACGTAGAGGAGCAATTAGTTCATGTGTCATATGAAGACACCATAAAAGTTAAAGGAGATGTTCTAGATAATGTTATGTATGAATATGATATTGACGGTGTTTTAGATGAAAAACTTGAAGAAGTGGAATCAAATGTAGGAGACAATGTTCCTGATGATGATATAGATGATGATATGATTGGAAATGATGACATTGATGATGACGCTGATATCATCGTATAGTGATGATGCCGTTTCAATGAACATGTTCGTCGTTCCTATAGCATATTCGTCTTAACTTTCCAGAAATAACGAACAATGGTTCAAAGCGATGGAGATGAATTAAAGACTGTAAAATAAGGAAGGCGATGAAGAACTAGTAGATTATTTGAAAAATTTGATGGAAGGCTTGAGACAAAACTTCATGTAATGAACAATGATAAATATGATGCATGTAATGAAAAATGATATATCCAAAATACATTCACAATGGTCCTTTTGGCTTGGAGGATCCTAATTTATCTCATAAATTTGGAAAATGATTAATTTTCCTTCTTTAAATACATTCATGCCTATTTTCATTTGAAACTAGTAAAACTGTGCCTAAATAAGGATCATGGGGACTCCACTAACTAAAAAATACCTTATCACATCCATTCATATAGGGGGTATTAAAAAGTAGTTGAAATCCTACTCAATATATTGACCAAGTAATAAGGGTGGAAGGGTTTTTTCTAAAAAAAATTGTAATATGGTATCAAGGGTAGGGGTGGGGTGTGTGTAGAGGGGGTACCAAGGGTATCATATAAAGTATGCAAGAAATGAATTTGGGTATTTTTTCTCCCACTCGACCATGGATTAAGAAATATTTCCAAACATGGTTCTCCAAAATCCTACATACCTTTTCCAAAAATTTTGTTGCTCTGAGGTTTTCTGATGCAGATGTATCAGAGGGTTAGAAAGAAGATGTGTATTTGTCTGTAATAGCATCTTGTGCTACCTTCGATCATGGGCCATGTCCTCTCATGTCAGGATATGTAAGTGAAATGTTTTTCACCATGTAAACAAGTTTGTATTTTAAGTGATTCCATTGTTTTACCCTTGATAAATCCAATTTATACTTCTACCCAAACCTTATACTGAACTGTAAAATTTCCCTATTTACAAGTAACAATATCATATTATCACTTATTATCTGCATTATTATATGATCACTTACTGTAATAAAATGTATTAATGAGAATTGTTTACCTTGGTTCAGAAAAGAGGGTGCATCTCGTACAAGTATGCAGAGTTGGTGTTGCAACATGGTGATAAGCTCAAGACCCTGGAAACTTTTGACAATGGAAAATTGTTGGATATGGATCATATGAATGATATACCATACTGTGTTGAATTTCTCTGATACTACGTGGGTGAACTATCTATATCAATGCAATTTTGTTTGGCTTTAGAAGTTTATAGATCTACAGAATGTTGTAAACCAAATCTGAAGAATTTTGCAATGAATATGATGTGCAGGGTCAGCAGATAAAATTCATGGATTAACATTGAATATGAGTGGGAAGTATCAAGGTTATACATTGCATGAATCCATTGGAGTTGTTGGTCAGATAGTACCATGGAACTATCCAATGTTGGAGTTTTTCAGTATGACTAGTCCTACCTTGGCACACGGATGTACAATAGTTATCAAATCTACAGAGAAAACTCCCTTAACTGCACTTTATTATGCTCAATTGGCCAAGGAGGTAACATTATTTTCTTTGCTAAACTTGCAAATATCTATGGTGTAAGTTTTTTCTTAATTAGAAGGGCTAATATTTTCATATCTAATACTTTGTTACTGAAATCTCATCTCCATCACATTCACAAATACCCCCTGGCATTCTAAATGTGCTCTCTAGTTTTGGTGAAACTATGTGCGTTGCTATAAACAGTCACATGGATATTGATAAGGTAAGTTCATATGTTATACTAGATTTAATTATCTAGATTCATTTTAATGAGGATCTATAAAGCTCAAAGATGAAACAGATATTTGGAAATGTAAACTTTCTCTCAATTTTTTTGATCTTAAAAAATGTGTACATTGGTTTTTGATAAAATAAAGATATTTTAGTTTTAGGTAAGTTATTGTTTTATATATTTTTAAAGGAAAATTTTGTTGAATATTTTAGAGTTATTTTTCCATATTTGTAATAAAATCCAAACTAGTACACTTGAGCCTAAACTGGAAATCCTTACTGTGATTGTAAGTTCAGGAAATCTCACAAGGTAGTAGAATAATTAACATGTGTTTTGCTTGAAGTATGCTGAAATAATATATTATTGGCTTGTATTCAGAAATCCTTTTGTTTGGATCACTCAATACCACACAGATTACAAGTGTGACCCTATATGGACATTGGCACTGTCAAGCTATGCAAGAAATATGATGAATATTATATTAGGGGTTAGCTTGGGTATGGAATTGAATTCTCTTCTAGTTCTTGTTATCATTGCAACAATTATTCATGTTTTCTGACTTGGATGAAATTCAAGTCCAGTTGTGTCCGATGGAACTCCAACAAATGGTCGTTTTGGCATAGTTGTATCTACATGAGAATGCTTAGTACTGCAACATATGTTTTGGAAATGGACATGTTTGGTCCAATAAATGATAATGCAAGTGGAATTATGGAAATGAGTCAACGAGTAAAACCTGTGTATGATTCACTGTCAATGAAGACTATAATTTGTTTACCTCTTGCTTCATTTTTTGAACCTAGTTCATTATTCTATTCAATAAAGGAATAAGGTGTAAGGAACCCAACCATCTATCCCACAAATGTATATTACATGGTCTCTTATAAGTTATAATACAATTTCATTTATATTATGTTGAGTAGATACTCAAAAATTCAGTTTGACTCATTAGTAGAGAAAAGACTAAGAGCGCAGTGATATAAGACAACGCTAAGTACTTTTCTCAGCTTCAATGTATGTAGTAGTATTAGATGTTATAATTTTGAATATGCTTCTAGGGATAATAAGTAAACCTGGGTGTCTGAAATAGTGTGGCCTCTGTTCTACATGGATATATAATTACACATATAAGTCATATCTTCCTATGCTTTAGGAAGAAACTTTGGGCATCTCCCTTCCTTTCCAAAAATCCTATTTTTTCTTGGTCATTGTTGATCCATGTGGATATTGGTGGCCACCCACCTATTCCAGCTAGCTCCTCTTAACAATTTTTAGTTCAACATGTTCTTCTGTACTCCTTTTTAATTGTGGGTTCTACACTTTCGGGGTTGTCTGAAGCCCTACACATATTCCAGGTGGATACTGGTGGACTTCCACCTAATCCAACTAGCTTATTTTGTATGTTTTCATGTCAACAAATCTTGTTGTACTTCCAGGGCCGTTTTGGGGCCCTAAACAATGTTTTTTTTGGCTTGCCACAGTCAAACTGTAGACATAGTTAGAGTTTGATGGTGTAATGTGTAGCTCTCTCAAAGACCTTTCCAATGGGCTATCACGTGCCTAAAATGAAGGTCGTATGCAAACATTACGACCCCAGGAAGTTGAGGTACCAAATTACCCATAAGGGCCCACATAACGTTTGGCATTTTATCTCCTAGGGTTAGGTTTTTGGATGTCTAGGGTTTTGACATTCATGATTAATATCAAAAAGGCCTCTGGAGCCTCATTGTAATCATTCTTCTCAGATATATGCACGTACCAGCCACATCTCTTCTCAGAGATAGCTACCACCATTCGAGCAAGTGTTTCAATTATGCAGTTTTATAGCTTCAACCTATTTCATTTATTCAATAGAAGATATTGTTCACTAGATATCTGTGTTGTTCTTCATATCTCTGTGTTTATTTTATTTCATTTGTTAATCAGTTCGTTTCACTCCTAAATCTGGATCAGTAGTATCAAAGCAGTCTTCTCTTCATTTGTTTTTCTTCGTGCATGTCCCCGACAAGATTTGGGTACAAGAAGTTGGGACTCGAACCAATCGATCCGTTGCAAGATCAACCATGCCAAACCCGACAATAACCCATGGGGGACGAAAAGAAAGATGATGGAGGAGGATATCCTTTTAAAATGTTGCTCAAGGAAGCCCTCACGTGGTAAAGGAACGAAATGATGGACAAATTTGTGCAGATCCTTCGACGACTGCTCACAGGAGAAGCATCTTCATCAAGCGGCCATGCAACCCCCTTCAAGGTAAATGTAAATTTTGGTTATTTGAAGGATTGATAGATGCAAATTCTATAGATAAATGGTTGAATATGCTCAAAGGGTATTTTTCGGTCCACAATTTTTCCGATAGGGAAAATATTACTTTTTCACTCCTCAAGGTCATCCCCCATGTTAAGGACTGGTGGGATACTTACTCTGAGCAAAGGGCCATAGAAGAATCTACAATATTTGTGGTTTCCCCTATATGGGATTCCTTCTAGGATTCCATTAAAGAACAATACTACCCTGTTGGAAGCTATGAGGACCAGTACACCCGATGGACCACCCTGCATCAAGAAAGGGACCAGACAATACTAGATTTCACCAATATTTTCTATACACTACACACCAAATTCAGTATCAAAGACTTTGAGTGACATCTGGTGCTCAAATATTGTGATTGTTTGCATAGATACAATCAAACACAAATGGATTTTCTGGACATCGCCTCATTGGGTACGAATTATAGATATGTTGTCAAGATCGAGCATAAATTTAAGCAGAAGAGGCGAGAGTTTGGATCTGCAAACTCCTCACAGCCAAAGCAAGGAAAAGGCAACCCCAACCCATATGAAAAGGGATAGAGAAAATATGGCCACTCTTAGGACAACCAGTCCAAGTTGCAACCCAAGAAGGGAAATGAAAAGATGAAGAAGGACACATGAAAATGGTGTGAATACCATAAAATCCCTTGGCACAACACTGGAGAATGTTGCTCCAAGCAGTCACTTGTGGCTGAGCTGAAGGCGTCCGAGTTCGAGGAAAATTCTGACTTCGAATCAAATCCATAAGGAGGGAAGTAAATTATCAATGTTGAACCCAGTGCCATTGTTTCTACCACCAAAGTCCAGCCAATCAAACCAGAAGAACCAGAGGAAGGGGAACACCTTTTTCACTCACAGATGTGGGTAAAAGGGGATCCACTTCATTACATTGTCGATAGCGACAATCAGAAGAACCTAATCTTAGCAGAGGTTGTCAAGAAATTGGACCTGTCGATGACACCGCACCCACAACCCTACACCATTGGCTGGCTTCACCAAGGAATAGATCTCCATGTCAACCAACAATATCATCTTCCCTACGAAATCAAGCCTTTCAAAGACGAGGTATTGTGTGATATTTCTTACCTTGAAGTTTGTGATGTTATTTTAGGACAACCATATTTGTGGAAGCCTCATGTTGTGTATGAGTATAGACCCCACAATGTTATTGTTACTTTGGGTAGATAATTGTATAGGATACCAGAGGTAGCACCACCTACCACTATTTATTTAATCTATGCTAAGAAATGTAGTAAGGTAATTTCACAGACCTGGAAGTTCATCTTCTTTGTGATCCGTGCTCACATTAAGAAGAAGGTTGTTGCCACATCCGTGGCCTCTACAAAGATCCTCTCTTTTCAATAGAAGAAAGTGGATGAGATCATGGAAGAGTACATAGACATATTCTCCTCACCCACTGGGGTAACGATGCATTGCCAAGTCAAGCATCCAATTGATCTGACCCCCGGTGCACCCTTTCCTAATGGACCAGTCTATCATTGCTCACTGATGGAAAATGATGAAATCAAAAGTTAGATCCAAGAGCTTCTTCATAAGGGGCACATCAGATCCAGATCTTCCCCTTGCATAAGCCCGATTGTACTGGTTCAAAAGAAGGACATGACCCAACGACTCTGCAATGATTACAAAGCATTAAAAAAATCATCGTCAGGAACTAGTACCCAATTCCCAGGATTGATGACCTTCTTAACCAACTCAAGGGGGGAAACATTCTTCAAAAATATTGACCTAAATTCTGACTACCACTAGGTTCCAATCGAACCAACTGATGTATGGACGACAACTTTCAAATCTAAAGAAGGTCTCTTCGAATGGTTGGTCAGGCCTTTTGGCTTAACAAATGCACCAACCAATTTCATGAGGTTGATGGATGATGTATTGAGACCCTTCAACAACTCTTTTGTGATGGTATATTTGGATGACATCCTCATCTTCAACAAAACTTGGGAGGAGAACATGCAACATATTCAACAGGTTTTGAGCACTCTGCGGCAGCACAAGCTATATTCCAACTTGGAAAAATGATTCTTTGGCATGAACAAGGTCCAATACTTGGGATAGATTGTTGATGAGCATGGGGTACATGTTGATCCAGCTAAGATCCAAGTCATCCATGACTAGCCAGCCTCGACCACACTAACTGAGCTTCAAAGCTTCTTGGGACTAACCAACTTCTACTATTGGTTTGTGCTGGGATTATCCCATATTGCATGGGCCCTTAGCCAAGTGACCAAGGACGGTGTTAGGGAAAAGTTTGTGTGGGGGAAGGAACAAAAACATGCATTCGATGATATGAAGCATCACTTGTGCTCAAATCCAGTACTCTCCTTGCATGATCTGCAACAATCGTTCGAGATTGAGACCGATGCATCTGAGTATGTTGTAGTCGCAGTTCTCATGATCATTTGGTGGCATACCATAGTGAGACACTCTTAGATACTATCTAGAAATACCCCACCTATGACAAGGAAATGTATTCCATTTTACAAGCTTGTCGTTAATCGAAACATTACATTATGGGAAAGGAGATGATCATCCACACTGATCACAAGCCTCTGCAGTTCATACAGACACAGGGTAAATTGCAGAACGATCACCATCAGAAGTGGTCCACCTACCTGTAACAGTTCCATCTCAAAATAAAGTATAAGACAAGGATCTCAAATCATGTCATTGACTTCCTCACTCGACCTCCCGTGGCTGCACTCACCATTGTGCTCCATTCCTGTGGACATGAGGCATTTGAGTGGCCCCAAATTTATCATCAAGATCCAGACTTTGCCACCACCTATAATCTCTTGCGTACATGCATGATTGTCACCGATTTTGACATTCAGGACGGACTGTTATGCCATCTGGGACATCTTTGTGTTCCTGCAAGCGAGCATGCAAAGATGATTTGGGAAGCCCACTATAGTCGGATGGAAGGACATTTTGGCATGGAGAAAATTGTGGATGTTCTACAGAAACATTTTCATTGGCCAAAAATTCGAGAAGACGTCAGAAAGTATATCAGATCTTGTACTGCCTATGCCATTGTGAAACCAAATTTCAAGAAGAAAGGATTATAAACCCATCTTCCTACTCTCGAGAGGCCTTGAGAATCCATCTCAATAGATTACATGTCTTTCCTTTCATCCACCAATCAAGGCAATGATTGTGTATTTGTGGTCGTTGATCTATTTTCGAAGATGACCATCCTCAAAACCCGCAAGAAGAATATCACAGTGGAAAATAATGGAAATATCTTCTTCGAACGAGTGTGGGTCCATTTTGGGATACCACAGACCATCATCTCTGACTAAGACAACAGGTTCCTCAACACATTTTGGTCGAGTCTGTGGTCACTTTTGGACACCAAGATCACTAAATCCACTACTTTCCACCCCCAAACAGACGACCAAACATAGGTCGTAAATCAGATGATTTTGCACATCCTGCACATGTACAACTCTAAGCTTCCACATACATGGGATGAGGGTATCTCCTATGTTCAACACAATTACACAGTGCTCTCCATAACTCCACCGACCATAGACCATTTCAGTTGGGGCTGGGATTCCAACCCTTGGGTCCCATTGATGTTGCACTACCTCTTGTCACCAAACATAGAGACTCTTCCCATACTTAGTCTGAGACCAACAAAGCCACCAGATTCATTGAGAGGATTCAACACATCTGTCATCAGGTCCATGAGATTTTGTAGAAATTCAATGCTAAGTACAAGCAGCGCCATGATCAACACAGGGTACCACACCAGTTTCAGGTTGGAGACAAAGTCTGGTTACATTTGCAGAAGGAGCATCTTACAGGGCCCCATCGGAAGCTTTTCCCACTTTGCTATGGTCCTTACACTATCACCAAGGTTGTGAGTAGAAATTATTTTAAGCTCAACACTCCACCCTTCCTTGGCTTGCACCCAATTTTCAATGTGGACCTCCTTGGGCCATATTTTCCACCATTATTGGACACCTCAGTGATCAAAGAGCAGCTGACACTAACAAATCTCAACCCTGAATGCATGGAACATACATCCATTATTTAGATAGTGGACACACAGGTTAAAGACACTCGCCACCAGAGGATCCAACTTTATCGGGTTGTCAAGGTAGGGCATCTCCTACACCAAGGAAAGTGGCTCACCCAGGGCCAAATTCAACAGAAGTTTCCTCACCTGATGGGGGAAATCAACACAATGGAGAACATTGCTTCCTAAGGGGGGAGGATTGATCCAAGTGGATATTGGTGGCCACCCACCTATTCCAACTAGCTCCTCTTGAAAAAATTTAGTTCAACACATTCTTTTGTACTCCTTTATAATTGTGGGTTCTACACTTCTGGGGTTGTATGAAGCCCTACACATCTTCCAGGTGGATACTTGTGGCATCCCACCTAATCCAATTGGATTACTTTGTATGTTTTCATGTCAGCACATCTTGTTGTACTTCTAGGGATGTTTTGGGGCCCTAAACAATGTTTTTTTGGCTCGCCATAGTCAAACTGTAGACTAAGTCAGATTTTGACAACACAATGTGTAGTTCTCTAAAATACCTTTCCAACGGGCTATCACGCGCCTATAACTAAGGTGATATGCAAAAGTTACGACCACGGGAAGTTGAGGTACCAACTTACGCATAGGGGCCCACATAACTTTTGGTTTTTCATCTCCTAAGGTTCGGTTTTTGGATCTCTAGGGTTTTTACATTCATGAGTAATATCAAAAAGGCCTCTGGAGCCTCATTGTAATCATTCTTCTCAGATGAATGCGCGTAGAAACCACATCTCTTCTCATAGATAACTACCACCATTCGAGCAAGTGTTTCAGTTCTGCAGTTTTGCAGTTTCAGCCTATTTCATTTATTCAATAGAAGATATTGTTCATTGGATATCTGTGGTGTTATTCATATCTCTGTGTTTATTGTATTCCGTATGTTAATCGGTTCGTTTCTCTCCTAAATCTAGATCAGTTGTTGTTTGTTCCAAATTAGATACCTTGTCGTTTCCAAAATGGGAAAACCTGTAATTTCCTTCTCTCATTTTCTTCCTCCACCCTATTTGAGTTGTGTAGAATATGGGGTTGGAGTGTACTTCCTACATGATGTCCTCAACACACCAAAACCACCCATGACAGATATTAGTAGATATTAGCAACATTGATTCTTTTGTTTTAAATTGGTATTACAGAGATGATGTTTCAATAAGTTTTTTTGAAGGCTTAAAAAACATATTTTCACATATTGATGGTTTCCAGTGTCTGGTGTAACTAAGATACCAAAGATATTTTTGTAACATAGTTTTTTTTTTTTTTTTTCCAGATAGAAGTTACAAATGTATTGGATAGTATTCAAAGTACAATCAATCAAATATGATACGAACTAATATTAATATGAACAAAAGAAAACGGACATACAATGAAGACATAGACAAAGAGAGAAGAACAAAGGGTTGGGGAGAAGGGATCTTCTTGGTGAATTTTTATTTTTTAGGCCATCAGATGTAGGTCACCTAACCATGACCCAATTGGCACCCTTGCACCTACTATTATCTACTCCACTACTGGATTTTGTTGTAATCACTCTAGCCTTTTTAGGACTCGTGATAATGGTGACCAGTTGAGAGGCCATATCAGGTTCCCCCATAATGTATTTTTTGTCCCTATATGAAATCTATCCTTAAAGAGGGATTCATTCTAGAAATCCTTTAGATCACAGTTTAAGGAACATATAAATCCAAACAGAGAGCTCAGAGGCTTTTGCAGTTACTAAGAGACTCATCAACACTAAGAAATTCATCATCTAATGTAATTGAAAGTATATTGCACAATATTTCTTCTCACATCGATGGTGTGGAGTAAGGTTTTGTAATTTCCAAACAAATGTTGTTGGAGATGGTTCACCTAAGCATGGAAAAGTGCATGAAGCAATTGTAGCATAGAGCATTAATTTCTATACCTTCTCAGTTTTCCTGATCAAATTGCTTACTTGAAGCACCATTGAAATAATACTTTAAGATGTAAAACTATGCTTTAACATCATCAAGGTATCTCCATCCTAAGCAGAGGCTGCTAGAAATTTATACATAATCTACCACTCTAGGCCATTTAATGGTTTGGGTAAGTTCTTATGATTTCACTTCTTTAGTTACCTATTTCATTGGGATGTTGGTAAGATACTTCATAGGTTTAATATTTTATAAATAAAAAAAGTACAAATAATGTCTTTCACAAATGGCTATGGAAGATCGTTTTGTGTGTAGAGAAACTATTTCCCTCATAAGATAGTTGCTAACCCTACTTGAACCATTACTTTATTACAAGATTATTGACACTGTCAATTATGTCGAGTTGTTTATTAGCACAATTTGTTACTTTTTATGTCATGTACCTTTTTGTTTTCGAGCCTTCTCCAAAGGACATGTATGTTCCTATTCTCATATAAACTGAAATAACCCATTGCCATCAATATTTCCTTTATCATATAAACTATAATGTTGTAAGTTAGGTAGCTAATCAACAACTTGTTTTCCCTATCAAATATACGTTAGTGATCCTGCAAATGATTAGCTATCATTCATGGAAAAATTTTGAAATCTCTTTGTCTAGATGTAAGCGTTGAACATGGGACTACTTTACATGATAGAGAATTAACAATAAACTAGGGGGATATGCCAATATTTTTTTATGATAATTCTTTTAGGAGATTAAAGAATAATTGTTAGTTTGTATAAACATTTATAACTTCTGCCAGGGCTGCCACGAAGCTTTTGGCCTTCAATTTATAATTTCATTCTTGGGAACACTGTATGATCTCATTGCATGATTTGTTTCGACAAGTTCCTTTTCCAATAATAAGTTCTACAGTCCCATGGAGATCTAGACATTTATAAGTTCTATAATCCCGTGGAGATCTACACAGACATGTAATATTCTTGTTTCACTTAATCTTTGCAATTGGCAATGGTCATGTCAGTATCTGTTATGTGACTATGACAGGAAATTTGTTAACTATGTGGAAAGACGGAATTACTAAATCATAAGTGTACTATTCTATGTTTTGTGCTATAACAACACATGGGAGCTTTGTTCCATTGCAATTCTCTTGAGTGGTAATTATTTCTATCCAAAAAGATCATCCTTGTAACCATGAAAAGTCAAATGGAGAACAAAGTGGGGCATAATGTTACAAGACTTGGAAATTTATTTGTGGTTTTTAGATCAACAAATATGGATTACATCTCATTGGAACTTGTTCCATTGCAGTTCTCTCTAGAGATAATTTTAGTCTTTATTTATTTGTGTATTTTGTTATTATACTGATGGATTCAATGGGAATGTTCTAGACAAGAAACCCAGTTGTGGTTAGTCTGGTTTGATTCTAGTTGGTGTTGTGGTTTGTGCTTCATTGACTTACAAATTTCTCTATTTTATAATCAATTCGTTATGTGTAAAATTCATATTTTATAACCAATTCACTATGTGTGCATCCATCTTTGTGAAAATTCATTTTATAAGCAATTCACTATGTCAACCTTTGTCGTATTATTTCAATAAGCAATTCACTATGTCTGCATCCATCTTTGTGATTTTTTTTTTGGATCTATCAAAGTCCAACTTTGTTTTTGTGTAGATGGATAGTAGTCCAACAACGAGAAGTGTCTCAACAACAGTGGAAGATAAGAAAACATCTAGCAAAATCTTCTCTTACTTTTAACTGTAAGAGGTGAGAAAGTATGGACATTTTTTTGATATCAATGAATGTGATTCTGTTGCATGCTTTTCCACCCTTGGATTGGTTGATTCTTCATGATAGATATGAATCCATTTTTGAGCCTATCATATTTAAAGTTTCATTTTTTATGATAGTTTTTAAGAAAATAAATTTTGGTTTCTTTGGGAGTAATATTCATATTATAATAAAATATTGTACTAGAATATGTTATGAATCATGACCTAACAGAGGCTATGATATGGCACTATAGCCAATGTAATGTGTAACATGTTTAAGTAAAGCTCGGGCTAAAGATAGGCATACACGAGTAATGAGTGAGAATTAGTATATATAGGATGTTATTATAGTCAATATTTATTACATGCATTGACATATGATCATTGTATATGGATATATTTGGGGTCAATTGAGCCCTGTGGGATAGCTCGAGTGGTCAACTATTATGAGCTTCAAGCATGAGGTCTTGGGGTCAATTATCAAGGCTATCTTCCTCTATTGTGTGCCTTACATGATGGACCTAGTGGGTCAGGTGCTATAATTAATTCCAATAGGTTTGCAGTGGGTACTATCCATGAATTCAGGGAAGTGCCCAAGAATTTCCTTGCAAGATCTTAGCAAAAATTGGTGTTATTGGGTGTTCTTCTAATATATTAGGTTTGTTGTGTAACTTGTCATTATCATTATTCTTGGAATATGATCTTAATTCCTATATTTGGTGTATTAAGTAATAGTAGTGGGTACCATCCATGAATTCAGGGAAGTGCCCAAGAATTTGAAAAATAATTCGGGTTATTCGATGTTCTTTTAATATCATAGGGTTGTTGTGTAACTTGTCATTATCCTTATTTTTATTTTTTTGTAAATAAAAGTGTAGAACCTTGTATTAATGATGTCTATATGTTGTACAGTGACGAGTGTAAGCCACATGTTCCACCACAAGTGGGAAACTAGAACATGTGGCTCCTTGATGTTCAGAGATTGACACATCCTTCTGAGTTCTAGCATTGTTGGAACTAAAATGTTTACAAAAAAAATTACAATCTATCTGCAGAAACAAAAAGGTTTGAACCATGTTCTGCAACCTATCGCTAAGGCTATCTATAGACATAACTTCCATAAATAAAACTACACAAACAAAATAAGAAAAAATTGCTAGTTCATCTATCTTGTTGTCGTGGTAAGCTAGACCAACGACCCTGCAACTGAAATAGAAAAAAAAAACAAAACTTGGAGACATCAATCCATAGTTGAGCATGGTTGTCCATGTATTGTGTATATTGGGGTGAACCGTTGACCACAAGTAGGGCATCTAGCGCGCATAGGAGCATCCATTAATGCAACGAACAAGATGTCCATCCGTTGGCTGAGGACGCTCTATGAGTGCATCTGGTCATCCTGCCTCTGCATGATCTCAAAGAGGAGTTGAAGGTATTCCTCCATGAGGAGGTTGGAAAAATGATGAGGTTTCTCCTCCTCCTCCTTCTTTCTAGATTCATTGGCAGCCCCTGCGTTGTCCTCCAATTTCCCTGTGGTGATTTCGTTGGCTATCCTTGCATTGTTCTCCAGCTGCCAGCTTGGAGGAATCTCCTCCTCCACCGTGCAACTTCCATCGCCATAGTAGGTTGTTTCTAGCTTGAAAATAGGGGGCGCCAAGAGGTTGGTGGCCAGAGGGGGGCGAGAGCCCAAGGGGGGCGCGCGCCCAAGGGTGGCGCCTCCTCTTTTACCACGCTCGGGTTGTGGAACAGTGGAGGAAAGGACAAAGGGAAGTGAGAAGTAGAGGAGGTCTCTTCCATTTTTACCAAAATGGTGCCATAAAACTAGAGAGGAGTCGACTGCGTCCTCTGGAGAGTGTGTCATGGGATCGCAAAATGAGCGATAAGTGCTCGTTGGGAGGGGGTGATCCTGTTACAACGAGAGAGGGTGTTGTTGTTGCGAGCACCCCTCTTGAATTTTCCTCGCTCCCGAGGCATGATAGGGGGAGTGTGGAGGTGGAGGAAATAAGAAATGGAGGTTGAGGGAAGTTGCAGGGAGTAATGGAAGGAGACAGAGGTGTTGAGAGGGAAAGTGGAATGGAGGGAGTCAGGGAGGATGTCGCTAGTGCACGAAAAGATGTTGTAGAGAGCAGTGGTTCTAGAGTTCTTGGGAGAGCTAAAGAGCAGAATAGGGAGAGTGCACCAGGGTGGGTGAGGAAAGGAAAAATACCCCCAATCGAAAGCCTGCTCACACCTCTTAACGCCATTGAAGCCTGAATTGACCGTTGTGTCCTCCATTGAAGTCGAGTTGACAACCAACTCGATCCTGGTATGCATGGTGTGGCTGGCTCGCTTGCCCATTTCCCCAGCAAGACGCATTACCATTACTCCTCTCATGGTGTGAGCTATGGAAGAGTTAATTTCTAGGGGTTGGCAGCTGAGGTTAATAACTCCCCTGTCTACCCGATTCCACGTGTCCTCAATCTCTGACCAGGTGGCACCCCATCCGGGTGGTGATTATCCTTATTGTTGAGAGTTGTTCTCAATGCCTATATTTGGTGTATTATGTATTTATAAGAGTTTGATTTCAATTTTTTTTTGGATGTTAATTAAAGTAAGAGAATATTGAATTTCTTTTGCATTTTGTGTTTTATTTTTATAGAATCTGTTTATTTTATGCAACACAATATTTTGAAAAGTGTTTCCAGAGTATGTGGAGAAGGGTTGATGTGCAACTTGTCATTATCACTATTCTTGAGAGTTTTGATCAATGCCTATATTTGGTGTATTATGTGTTTATAAGAGTTTGAGTTCAGTTGTATTTTGGATGTTAATTTTATTCAGAATATTGAGTTTCCTTTGCATTTTGTGTTTTATTTTGATAGAATCTGTTTATTTTATGCAGTACAATATTTTGAAAAATGTCTCAAGAGTATGTGGAGAAGTATTTTGAACAACAAAAATATGAAAACATGAACTCTGAATTGACATCAAACAAGGGAGACACAAAACTTTCCACAATTGTTTCTCAAGAGAAACTACAGGCAATCAGGCACAATGGAAAAGAGACATGACACAAAGGGATGAAGTGTGGAAGATCAAAGAATTTTCCTACATGGCTATTAGTTATACTAATGGTATTTTTTGGTAGTGTAATGGCCTTTCCATTTCTTAGTATAGATCTGGATAATCTATAAAAACAATGCTTTCGGTTCTAACACTTATGTGGAAATTTGTGAGATGATGCTAGTTAATCTTGAGAGTCAACTAAGTTTAAGTTGTCTAGTGATTGGAATCTTTCGATCTTCTTTTGTAATATTATAAATTGTACAAAATTCCGTGAAACATGTGATAATTGCAATGACTATGCTTCTAAATAATTGTACCGTGTTGGATTGTTACAAGAAATTGACTTTGTTTTTATTGTTAATTTCTTCTAGTAACAAAGAAATATGTTGATTGAAATTGAACAATATTTTGTTATCAATAATAGACAACTTGTGCTACTCTAGTTATTTTTAGTAGAAACATTTTTCTGTTATATTATATTAGGGAAATATTATGTTGAAGACTAGCAGTTGTGAACATGGCATTAGTAACTCAGTGGTTGCACAATTCATCTACCTTGGTCTTGTACTCTACTCTTAACTGGACATCCTTGGTTGATTTTGGTGGAAACTTTGTCTGTATGGATGATTCTAGCTTACAGTGAAGAAGACAATTGGCATTTACAATACTTTTTTTTTGGTAACCTATTATGGATTATGTCTTTAGACGTGCCTTAAGCATATGACTTGTATACTTCACATTTTATGTGTTGATTAAGGTTGGTTGTCATTGATGTCAACCCTTGAAGAAAGCCCCATAGAACAAAGGTTTGGACCCAAGATTGTTTGATGTAAATATGAGTCATTATTGTTTTGTCATGGTTGATAAGAAGTAAATATGGATGAACTCCAAAGTGTTCCCCTTATGGTGAAAGCCCTCACGGGAAGACGCTTTGCGGAGTAAGAGAACCCATGCTTAATTGTGGAATAATGAGGTGAAGGACAATGAATTTGTTAGGGAAACTATCCTAGATGAATAGTGTTTTACATGCCATTTCCGGTGGTATGTAGAACGCCACATAACTCCTCACGGTTAGAGAGTTATGACCATGTGAAGTTGGAGAACCGAGGTT
>SNQJ01S0010903.1:116089-132747 GCA_010110895.2 Picea sitchensis | reverse complement strand
TTTTCAGGAAGATTATGAAAATACCAAATGATCAATGAGCTGATATTTGAAATATGCCAGTAGGAATGTCGAAAAAAGTGTACAAGGAGATGGTAAAAGAAATGGACATAATTGCATCGCAGGAGGTTCCATATCAACAAGAATGTGCTTCAAATGTATGAAATTATTGAATTTTTCTATTAGGTACATATAAATAAATAATTTAGTATTAATTATTATTTTTGAAGTATTTTCTTGTAGAAAAGAAAACAAAATGGAACTCATTCAACACATAAAACATGAGAACAAGGAAGAAAGAGGTTGATAACAAAGTTTGTGAGTAATGTTATTTCCTTATTGTTGATATTATGGTAGTTGCGGGAGGTATTAACCTGCATATGTAACCTTTGACTAGAATAGAATATTTCGGAAGCACGAGAAACCCTAAACAAATGTGTGAAAACCTTAGAATACATTTCGACTCACTAGAATATATAATATTAAATTATTATACTCCACGAAGACAAGTTGACCTCAGAAGAAAAAGATAAACAAAAAATATAATTGCCAGAAAGTCAGGTCATCCCAACCATAAAATTCACTAGAAAGATTAATATAAATATAGGACATCTTGGCTCATTTACTCACTCACTCTCACTCAAGAAACCAAAAATAGTAAAAAAGTTTGGAGGAGGAGAAACAACAGTTGCAGTTGTACGGTTTTATCTTGTTCAGTCTTTATGGTACATTCTCTTGTGCACTACCCTTGGAGAAAGTGGGCTCTCTTGGTTATCTGTTGGTTATGGTGTGGCTTCCTTGAATCATTCTTTCTGTCAAAGGTTAAGGTGCTCAATGGTGGATTTGTTCTTATGGTTGGGTGACAATGGTGTAGCATTGCCTATGGTTAAATGAACACATCAACATTATTATAATAGGTTATGGGCCCACACTACCTTCAAAACACTCTAACCACTGGAAGGTAGATCAAGAGTTCCTTGTCAAGCTGGTTGTAGCACTAGTTGTAGCTACAACTAGGGTTTCTGATTTTGCAGTTGCAACAAACCCTAAACCTAATTTCATGGGCATTTTCAGTGAAGCATTGGACCTCATTTTTGGGTATTCTAGTGCACCCTAGTCTAGCGCACTCTCTCATTCTCTCAGCCAACAAAAACATGAAGTTTGATTTTTCAAAGTAAAAGTTTGACTGGTCAAAGTCAATGTCAAAGGTTGATTTTTTGTCAAAATTGATTTTTGTGGTCAAATTTGAAATTTTAGGGCTTCTGTCTTGTTCTATTCATTGAACCTTTTTTTATTCAGTTTCTGACCTCTTCTTGTCAAGATGGTGTCAAGTTTCAGATTAGAAGACAAGCTGAATGATACTACAAATTTTAAAGGTATACACTTGTATATTATTTTCAAGTTTTATCATCCAACAAAGCATGAGTGTGTTTGTAGAGGATGTACAAGAGACCTTGTTAAAGCAATGAGTTTGGTACATTTAGAGGAACAAGTGCACCCTCCCTTGTAGTGAAGACTCCAGGTTTGATTATTTAAAAAAATTGATATGTCTCTAGTTGTTATGACATTATTATGATCTATGATCTTATGTTGCATATTGATCTATTGAAGATATGATCATTATACTAACCCCTTAATACTAGAGATACACTTGTTGATCTCCTCTCTAGGAGATATTCTTGTTCTTATGTAAATGCTCATTGTTGACAAGATGAAGTTGATCTCCTTTAGGAGATGTTCTTGGTTACTGAACTAGACTCCAGGTAGGATATATTCCATGAAGGATACCATGGAGATTTTTTTGTTCTTGTTTCTTATTCCAGGCAGGTCATAAGAGATGAATATAAGAGGGAGTTAGACTCAGAAGGAGTCAGTGATCAAGAAGAAGAAAACATATTTTTGTGACATTTTGCAGAATGCAAAGGGACATGAAACAGACAGAAGTTTGGTCCAAGGATTCTATCAGATAGAGGGAGTTGATTTAAGAGTTTGAGATGAAGGATATTGATTGAATATATTGGGATTGGAAGCATGGATGGCACCAGATAATATATTCAGTGAATAGAATGAAGAGGTTTATCATGATGGATATGAAGTCCATGGCCAGACCTATGATGACACATCTCAGGAACTTGTATGACAGGATAGGAATTTTCTTTGCAGAGAGCTCCTTGTGCTAGTATATGGTTGAGCCATGACCGTATTATTGGGTTACAACACAACATGCAAGTACCTATGTTGTGGTATATATAGATATGATTGATCTTTGATGATGAAGTATGTCTACTGGGATATAAATTTTTTGTATTGGGAGTGTAGAAGACAGATCTAACACCTGGGGTGCTACTTCAACTTGGGATCAAGAATGATTTCTAGAAAAGAAGGGAAGTAGATATCTATATCACTCATTCATATATCATATCCAATGATGAAATATATGAAGTAGGGTGTGATTTTGAAGGATCTTCCAGGACTTCATCAAAGACATGGTGTAGGAAGGAGCAGTGAGGTTCCATCACTTATCCACAAATGAGCAGATAGCTAACATTTGCACTGAGCCTATGTCTGGGAAAATCTTGGAAGGAATGCAAATGTTTCCTTGGGGGGGTATTAATGATTGCAACATCATGTCGATATTCCAATATTGATCAAATGAAATTGATCATGTGCGAATAGGCCCAGATGTAATATTCAATGGATTGAATATTCGATTTGTTGTTAGATATCCTATGTGTGAATTGTATCGGGCATTTAAACTCTCACGATTAGGTGAGTAGTTAACTCACGAGTAGGAGAGTAGCCCCAATAAGCATCGAGCCAACTCTATCTCCACAGGAACTGAGCTACGGACAAGGGGAGATACGGAACATCTACATCCAGAGTAGATGTTCCTCGACATAGTATTCAATGGACTAAAGACTCGAGGTGCTTGCGTGATGCAGGAGCATCGCTCACGTCAAGCGAGCCAGCGCGAGGGCAAAGAACAGCTGGACAAGCCAACAAACTTCCTTTTTGAATTTAACCTTGATGTGGTTGCGCCAATACATTGATTTGAAGAAGCGCACTTGTATTGTAAATGGACCTTGAGCCTTTAAGCTCTCGTCCTTAGTAGATAGGAAGACAGTTAATAGATTTAATGTTGTTAGGTAGGAATTAATTGTAGATTTGATAGTTGTAGAATTCGAGAGGGAAAACGGAATATAGGCACCCTCCTTTGTACATTGTATGATCATCAAGCATTCAGAAGAGAAGAGCAGAGCATAGAACTTGTGGAGAACACCCATGTACAAATTGGATTAATAAGAAGAGAGCCTTTGATTCAATTTCGTGTCTAGCATTGTTTCTCTGTGTATGTTGCTTATGTTCTCATGAATGTTTGTTTTCTTTGTATGCATTTTCTTTTGAATATGTTGTGCATGTGATTTCAGAAGGTTTAACTGAAGCCTGTGAGAGAAGGGAATGAGTTTCAATTGTTTCTCTATTTGAGCCAGGAGATTCCTGCATAGAGTGCAGTCGAATTCATCCGCAATAGAGTGCGTTGATGAGGCTCAATAGTTAAACTCTCATTCTCGTTCACCCATAAATTGATTGGGGTTAATAGAGTCGTGCAGGAGAGTGCAGGTTGAACCAGGAGTCTCATTAGTAAAAATCTAAGCAAAGGGAGGCATAGACTGTTGTTTCCAGAAGCGTCAGGACTCGAAGGACTCAACACTTTGAGAGTTGTTGGAGGTCGAGTGCAAGGAGCACGCACGCGAAGTCTCTGAGGGAGAAGAGTTGATAAATCTCAGGAGGGATAATTCCTTCGTGATGCCTGGGAGAAGGACCCAAGAGAAGGTTTGAACAGAATGAAGCGGTGGAGCAGAGGAAATCTCCGAGGAGGAGAATCGACGAACATGATTCGCGGAGGAGAATCGCGAGATCCCGTCGACCGTCAGATCTGAGCAAAGTTGCGAGGGATTTAACCCTTAGGCTCAAGAGGAAGGACCAAAGCCATCAGGATTTGGCCTTCGACATTTGTGGAGGTAGGAGTTTCATACCCATTGAAATTGTGAATAGTGATTTCCCGATATAACCGGAGCCGTCGATCGCTACGGGGACACGTGGCATAGGATCCCGGAAAGTCGGGGTTCGGCATTTGGGATTTCTCGGTGCATGAGAATTTTGAACGGTAAAATCGTGATCACACGATCGCTGATATACGGAGGGAGAGGTGACGTGACAGGAGGATAGCACACGTTTAGAGTTGCATGAGAACGTGCACACAAGTTCGCGATACCGTGAAACCCAATTTCCCGATAAGCGAAAGGGAGATCGAAGAAGGAATTACTGTGGGTAGTGAGAACTCCCGAGAGGAGTTGGAAGAGTTATTTGACTCTTCGGGCCTGTGCGAAAGAAGTTCCTGGTGAGAGTGGTCAGACTGTGAGGGTCAAGTGACGTCTGCACCAAGTGGTATCAGAGCGGGAAGACTCCTTGTTTCTGTGATAGAGAGAGAAAGGAGAATACACCATGCCGCCTAGAAGAGAGAGACATTCTCCTGATCGAGAAGACAGGGATGCGCAAAGAAGAGGTAGGCCGACAGGAAATCCAGAGATGGAGCGCCAGATGAGAGATCTCTGAGCAAGGCTCGAGGAGATGGAAACAATGCAGAGACGCGGAGTCGACGCTAGAGAGTTCAGTGATTTCGAGGTGGAAGAGGAAGTTGGACATGATGCTGAAGAAGTCACAGCAGAGGATGCTTCGACTGAGCGATTAATCAAAGCTATCGCCAGGATGAGCTCAAAGACCAAAATGGATATTCGAGTCTACGAGGGAAGCCTAGATGCAGAAGAGTTGCTGGAATGGATCCGAGAACTCGACACCTACTTCGATTATGAGGATATCAAAGAGGATAAGAAGATAAGACATGTTTTCACGAAGCTGAAAGGACATGCAACCTTATGGTGGGATGTGTTTTAGGCTGATAGGCATTACAAAGGAAAACAAAAAATTAAGAGCTAGGACAGGATGATCGCTAATATGAAAGCGAAATTCATCCCCAGATATTATCAGATCACTCTGTTCAGGTGAATGCAGAACCTGAGACAGAAGCTGATGACAGTCAGGGAATACAATGAGGAGTTGTACTGATTGAACATTCGAGTAGGTCATCGAGAGAGCGATGATGAAAAGGTGGCGAGATACCTGAATGGTCTGAGGTATGACATTCAGGATGAATTGAGCATGGTTACCATCCGAACAGTTGAGGATGCGTACCAGATGGCTCTAAAAGCCGAGGAGAAGCTGAGCCGCAAGCAAGGACAGCGAGGGCAAGGCAGAAGTTAGCCTAGAGGCAAAGCAATTTCCCAGGAAAAATTCCAGAATCCCAAGGAGGAAGGGAAGAGACCTCAGGGTAAGGTTGAAAGAGGCGGAACCTCACAATAGAGGCAGCCATATGTTGAGCCGAGGAGGCAACAGGCTGATCAGCGAGGTGATTATGCTGATGTGAACACTCTTCTGCGTACTAGAGGTCGAGGCAGAGGAAGAGGAGGAATCATCACATGTTTTACATGTGGGAAGGATGGACACAAATCCGTTGACTGTCCAGATAGGAAACCGGACAGAGGATAAACTCACATCACTGAGGCGCAGAGGCGTGATGCTGAGACAGAAGATGCAGACAGCGGAAGGTCCCTTGGGATGCATAAGATTATTTTGACACCTGAGAAAGAGGTGGAGAGCGCAGTGCAGAGGAGCAGACTGTTCAGAACGGATTGCACAACCAAGCACAGGAAATGCAAGGTCATAGTTGATAGTGGGAGCACCGATAATCTCGTTTCAACCGAGATGGTGGAAAAGCTGGAGCTGAAAATGACTAAGCACCCGAGTCCATAGAAAGTCTTGTGGTTACAGAAAGGACACCGGGTAAGTGTCACTAAACAGTGTTTAGTTGAATTTAAAATTGGAAATTACCATGATGAGATTCTGTGTGATGTTATTCCCATGGACGTATGTCACATGTTGCTGGGTAGACCATGGCAATATGAACAAAATGTTGTTCATGATGGGAGGATGAACACATATACCCTGGAGAAGAATGGGAGAACACACAGGTTTCTTCTGATAAAAGATAAAGAAGTGAAGCCGGAGGTTAGCAATACCATACTTCTCATGAGTGGGAAGGACCTTCTCACAGAGATGGAGAAGAACGAAGATCCATAATTCTTTGTTGTCAGGAAGCCGAGAATTGTTCTGACTAGCACAAGAGTGGACGAATTGCCAGATGAGATTCAGGAACTACTGGGAGAGTTTGCTGACATCATCATGGATGAACTACCTCGTTCGTTGCCACCGATGCGGAGTGTGAGTCATCACATAGACCTCATATCTGGAGCAATCTTGCCGAATAAATATGCGTACAGGTTGACACCTCAGGAGAACGAGGAAGTCAAAAGGCAAGTACAGGATTTGCTGGACAAAGGACTGGTCAGGGAGAGTCTCAGTCCATGTGTTGTTCTGACAGTACTAAGTCCGAAGAAGGATGGAGGCTGGAGGATGTGTACAGACTCCAGGGCGATAAAAAATATTACCATCAGGTACAGATTTCCACTGCCAAGAATGGATGATCTGATGGATTTCCTGAGTGGGGAAAATTATTTTTCGAGGATTGATCTCAAGAGAGGATATCACCAGATTCGCATGAGAGAGGGTGATGAATGGAAAGCAACATTCAAAACAAACGAAGGTTTGTACGAATGGCTGGTCATGCCGTTTGGTTTGAAAAATGTGCCAAGCACTTTTATGAGGCTGATGAATGAAGTCCTGAGGGAATTCATCGGAAAATTTGTTGTCATATATCTGGACGACATATTAATTTTTAGCAGGATGAAGGCTGAGCATTTGAAGCATTTGGCCATTGTAATGAGAAGACTGCAGCAAGAGAAGCTGTTGATAAATTTGAAGAAGTGCTCGTTTTTGCAGACAGAGCTCATTTATTTGGGTTTTGTTATTTCATCGAATGAGTTGAAAATGGATCCTGAAAAGGTGGAAGTGATCAAGAATTGGCCATCACCGAGAAATGTTTTCGAGGTGAGAAGTTTCCATGGATTGGCTAGTTTCTACAGGAAATTCATTCAGAATTTTAGTGGAATTAGCGCCGCGATGATGGACACGGTAAAGAAGCGGCATAAATTTTTTCATTCGACAACAGAGGCTGAGAGAAGCTTCAATCTGTTGAAGCAAAAGATAACAGAGCAACCAATTCTAGTGTTGCCTGATTTCCAAAAAACATTTCAGGTGAAATGTGACGCCAGCGGATATGCCGTAGGAGGAGTCTTGAGTCAGGATGACAGGCTAGTGGCATATTTCAACGAGAAGATGGATGACGCGAAGCTGAAATACTCCACATATGATAAAGAGTTTTATGCCATTATATAGGCATTGAAAAAGTGGAGGCATTACTTGATACCCAAAGAATTTGTTCTGTATAGTGATAATCACGCATTGCAGTTTGTGAGTCAACAGGATAAGTTGAACCAAAAGCATGCAAAATGGGTAGAATATATGCAAAATTTTACGTTTGTAATTAAGCACATTTCAGGAACTGCTAACAAAGTGGTTGATGCTTTGAGCAGGAAATGTTTACTGTTGCAGGAGTTCAGAGTCAAGACCTTGGGTTTTGAAAATTTAAAAGATATGTATGCAGGTGATGCGGATTTCAGGGAGGCACACGAAGTAGCTGAGAATCCAGTTCTCAGGGATCGGAGCCCATGGATGGACTATATGATCCAAGAAGGATTGTTGTTCAGAGGTAATCAACTGTGCATTCCGTTTTTCTCCATGAGGGAGAATTTGGTGAAGGAAAAACATAGCGGGGGATTAGCAGGTCACTTTGGACACGACAAAACGTTCGTGAAACTGAGAGAATCGTATTATTGGCCGGGCATGCGAGAAGACATAAAGAGGTTTGTTGACTGATGTCGAATTTGTCAACATTCAAAGGGCCGAAAGCAAAATGCAGGGTTTTATCAGCCATTACCCATACCTAAGAGGCCATGGGAGGCGATCAACATGGATTTTTTTTTGGGTTTGCCGAGAACTCAGCGAGGAGTTGATTCCATATTCGTGGTGGTAGACAGGTTTTCAAAGATGGCACATTTCATTCTGTGTCAGAAGACCAGCAATGCGACACACATCGCAAACTTTTTTTTTAAAGAAATCATCAGACTGCATGGATTGCCGAGGAGCATAGTCTCAGACAGGGATACTAAGTTCATAGGTCATTTTTGGAGGACGCTATGGAAGAAGCTAGGGACTAACTTGGCATTTAGTTCAGCTTACCATCCACAGACAGATGGACAGACCGAGGTGGTCAACAAAAGTCTAGGAGATCTGTTGAGAAGCCTGGTGACAGAGCACCACAACAGCTGGGACAACGTATTACCACAGGCAGAGTTTGCGTACAACGATTTGGTGAATCGGAGTACAGGAAAAAGCCCATTCCAAATTTTTTATAGAACACAGCCGAGGGGAGTTTCTAAGCTCAGGGAGTCAGAACAGGCCGTAACTAGCAGTGCGAGCATAGAAGAGTTCGTTGAGGTGATGCAGGAACTTCACAGTCAAGTGAAGAAACGACTGATGAAGTCCAATCAAGAGTACAAGCGCAGAGCCGATCAACGAAAGAGACAACTTCAGTTCGAAGTTGGTGATTTGGTTCTGGCGCACTTGAGGAAAGAAAGGTTCCCAAGGGGAACATATAACAAGCTCAAAATGAAGAAAATTGGTCCGTGTAGAGTCCTGAAGAAGTTCAGAGAAAATGCATATGAAATTGAATTGCCAGAGGACATCGAGATATCTCTAATTTTCAATGTTTCGGATTTATACCCATACAGGGCTAGAGAAGCAGAATCTGGAATTGAAGAGCTAGTGATCCAATGGCAGAAGCAGTTACCAGTTGCAGAAAAACCACAGATGGAGTGCATACTGGACAAATGATTGGGTAAGAAGACCAGGCGAAAGCGGTATTTTGAGTACCTGGTGAAATGGAAGAACCACCCAGTGGAGGATGCCAGCTGGGAGACAGAAGCAGTCATACAGAGGCATGGACAAACTGTGCAGGAACTCATGGACAAGAGCCCATAAAAATTTTCAAGCCAAGGAGTATGATGCAGGAGCATCGCTCACGTCAAGCGAGCCAGCGCGAGGGCAAAGAACAACTGGACAAGCCAGCAAACTTCTTTTTTTAATTTCACCTTGATGTGGTTGCGCCAAACATTAATGTATTGATTTGAAGAAGAGCACTTGTATTTTAAATGGACCTTGAGCCTTTAAGCTCTCGTCCTTAGTAGATAGGAAGACAGTTAATAGATTTAATGCTGTTAGGTACGAATTAATTTTAGATTTGATAGTTGTAGAATTCAAGAGGGAAAACGGAATATAGGCACCCTCCTTTGTACATTGTATGATCATCAAGCATTCAGAAGAGAAGAGCAGAGCAAAGAACTTGTGGAGAACACCCAGGTACAGATTGGATTAACAAGAAGAGATCCTTTGATTCAATTTCGTGTCTAGTGTTGTTTCTTTGTGTATGTTGCTTATGTGCTCATGAATGTTTGTTTTCTTTGTATGAATTTGCTTTTGAATATGTTGTGCATGTGATTACAAAAGGTTTAAATGAAGCCTATGAGAGAAGGTAATGAGTTTCAATTGTTTCTCTATTTGAGCCAGGAGATTCCTGCATAGAGTGCAGTTGAATTCATCTGCAATAGAGTGCGTTGATGAGGCTCAACAGTTAAACTCTCATTCTCGTTCACCCAGAAATTGATTGGGATTAATAGAGTCGTGTAGGAGAGTGCAGGTTGAACCAGGAGTCTCATTAGTAAACATATGAGCAAAGGGAGGCATAGACTTTTGTTGCCAGAAGCATCAGGACTCGAAGGAATCAACACTTTGAGAGTTGTTGGAGGTCGAGTGCAAGGAGCGCGCATGCGAAGTATCTGAGGGAGCAGAGTTGATAAATCTCAGGAGGGATAATTCCTTCATGATGCCTGGGAGAAGGACCCAAGAGAATGTTTGAACAGAACGAAGTGGTGGAGTGGAGGAAATCTCCGAGGAGGAGAATCGACAGACAGGATTCGCAGAGGAGAATCGCGAGATCCCGCCGACTGTCAGATCTGAGCAAAGTTGGGAGGGATTTAACCCTTAGGCTCAAGAGGAAGGACCAAAGCCATCGGGATTTGGCCTTCGACGTTTGTGGAGGTAGGAGTTTCATACCCATTGAAATCGCGAATAGCGATTTCCCGATATAACCGGAGTCGTCGATCGCTACGGGGACACGTGGCATAGGATCCCGGAAAGTCGGGGTTCGGAATTCGAGATTTCCCGGTGCATGATATTTGTGAACGGTAAAATCATGATCATGCGATCCCCGATATACGGAGGGAGAGGTGACGTGACAGGAGGATAGCACACGTGCATCAGAGTTCGGAGTTCGGGGTTTAGAGTTGCACGAGAACGCGCACACAAGTTCACGATACCACGAAACCCGATTATGGGACAAGAACGACCTGAGGTGATAGACACATGTGTCTGATAGCATCGAGCTAAATGCATTCATGGAGTGACCCTATGAGAGGATAAACTATGAGGTGAATGTGACTCCGATGAGGTCATGATTCTTGTCATGGGACAAGAATGACCCGAGGTGCTAGACACATGGTGGTGGATATGGATCATCAATATAAATAAATGAGGCTCATGGATATTGTGATATTTTCTATGATAGAAGAATACCAAGAACAAGTATGACTATATGTTTTGATTTCATATTGCTACCAGATGATGATGATAGTGATGATTATACTCATGACTTGATCTATGATGATGCTACCTGCAGAATGTCATAAAAGGATATGAGTCTTTCCCATGCCATGTGAATATGGATGGATGTGTTTGAGACCATTAGTACCTCTGTAGCTAAGAGGCAATGTTGATATTATGGTAGCTGCGGGAGGTATTAACCTCCATATGTAACCTTTGACTAGAATAGAATATCCTGAAAGAAAGAGAAACCCTAAACAAATGTGTGAAAACCCTAGAAGACATGTCATCTCAACAGAGTATACAATATTAAGGTATTATCCTCCACGAAGACAAGTCGGGCTCATAGCAAAAAAATAAACAAAAAATATAATTACTAGAAAGTCAAGTCGGCCCAGACAGAAAAGTCATTGGATAGATAAATATAAATAGAGGACGTCTTGGATCATTTACTCACTCATTCTCACTCAGGAAACTAGAAATAGTGCGTAAGAGTTTGGAGGAGGAGAAACAACAACTATAGTTGTATGGTTTTATATTGTTCAATATTTCTATTAGTTTCTCTTGTGCGCTAACCTTGGAGAAAGTGCGCTCTCTTGGATATCTATTGGTTATGGTGTGGATTCCTGGAATCATTATTTCTGTCAAAGGTTAAGGTGATCGAGGGTGGATTTGTGCATATGGTTGAGTGACAATGGCATAGCATTGTCTATGGTTAAATGAGCACATCAACATTATTCTAACATTTATAACATTAACTTAAGATTTCATTTTTGTATATTTTAAGTTGTTTTACAACAACCATCCTTGAATGTATTCAACCAGGTGCTAACATACAAAGAAGATCAATCAAAATAATTGATTGACATTTGGATAAGTAAGGGTTATGAGTGTATGTTGGAATATCAAAATTAATGGTGGAATTGATGCAAACCCCCACCCCTCCTTGGGATTTGTGCGACCTCCCGGTCTAGGACCATTTTGCTGAGGAGCTGAATTAGCTCTCAAATCCTTGTTGGATCCCCTCCAATGTACACAGACCCTTTAAAATCTCCTTAGGTGTAGTTCCATAAAAATCCGAACCCCGCGAGCTCTCTTTATAAGCCCCTTTATCCTTGAAATCATATTTCGGGAACTAGCCCCATAACTTTGGTCACATTATCATATGATCGAGGGATGGAACCGAGTGCTTACTAGAAAAGCACCTATCTGAATCTTTGGGGCTCCGACACTTTGTTACTTCGGGCTTTGGAATTTTTGACCTCAATACATGTCAATTATCCCAAACATCGAAGCGACGAATTACCGAATAGGCACCCATATCAATGGTTCACACTTCTCCAAAAGCCAACGGTTGTGATCTACTTCAGAACTCTGGGCTTCGGGACTTTTAGCTTCTAATTACCATTAGATTCTTGAATCTTTGAATGTCGAAGTGGATAAGGGTAGGGATCCATGGCCCACGTGTCCCCAATAATGAACGACTTGTATTTACTTCGAGACTTTGAAACTTCGGGGAATTTCACACTAAAGCTCTTTTTACTCGTGATCCTCTCGATCGCCGAACTTTTGAACTATGAGATCTTACGGATCATGTTCGCTCATGTACAATTATGACAGTTGGGATATAATATTCTATGAAAATTCTTTTCCTCCTACCTAGGCTTGATCTAGCAGCCCAAATCTATGCTCCATGGCCAATCCAACAACTTGTACTCCTCCGAGTGATCTACAGGGTAGATTCAATTCGGGACTTCAAAATTGTTTCCTCCTTCACAACAAATGCTTTAAACTTACCAAAGCAATGAAGTCTGAAGGACTTCAAGGGTTTAAATTCTGTGCTCCTTACCTTGATTCGACAGTTGTGCGAGGTCCTGGATTCTCCCGGACTGATCTCGTCCACTCGCCTTCAAACAAATAGATTTTTTCCTCTTTCTGGGCACTTACTCCCGCTATCACTCCTCGAGCTTCTATCAGTTGAATGACTTGAACTCAGGCACACACCTTGCACTTCTCCACAGTATGAAACTTAGACTGTTCTCGCCTTCTGCACTCCTTCCATATGCCCTGTGCACACTTTTGTTGTCTCGCATGAGCTTCCAACTCTTCAACTTCAAAGGGTTCATCCCTTTGTTCTATCATATGATCTCTTGTGCCCTCCTGGCACTCTGAACTCTTCATTATTGAGCTTTAAAAACACTTAAATGGAATGTTGGCTTCGTGCACTCCTTTCACTTACCTCCTAAATCTTGGACTTGAAATACTCACTTGCACACTCCTTGCACTTGCCCTGTGCACACTTTCACTGGATTTCCCTTGAGATTTTACATTTCTCTAAGTGTAGGTGCACTCCTTGCACTCACTATGTGCACTCCTTGCATTATCCCTTATGAGCTTCTATGACCCGTTATGGTGTGCCCACCTGGAACGCTCTTCCTAAACTCAAAACTGAGTTCTTACACACTCCTTGCACTAGATTTTTATAGTTTTTTCACAACTCTAACATGAGCTTCTTACACTATCCTTGAGAGCCTAGAACACTTACAAACTCACACATATAGGGAATTCTATCTATTCCTATAAAGGGAACGATTCATACATTCATGGAATTCATAAAAATACACATAAAAAATTCAGAAACAAACATTTATAAACATATAAAATACACATAGAGATTCATATGCAGGGAAATATTCCTTTGTATTAAATCTGAATGCTTTGTACAATGTTTACATGAATGGACTGCAACAGAGTCACAGTTATTTCACTCCTCTCCTCTCTTCTCTTCTCATGAGATTCTCTAATGCTCTCTAATTCTCATCTAATGCACTAATCCTTATGATCTCAATACATTGATATTTTTACAAGAGAGGGGATTCTTGATCCTTCCTCTACCTACTTACATTAAATTACAATTAATCGACATCTAGTCTGAATCGTATCTAGATCTATTTACTTGTCAACCATTAAAGGAAAATTGCACTCGGTATTACACAAATACAATGGCTCAGTGCTCCTTGAGCCTTTCAAACTTTAATTACATTAAATTTACAAATTTAAAGCAAAATGAGAAGGTTGGTGCTTCTCTCTCCTTGGGATCTTCTCCCTCCTAGTGTGTTGTTGTGTTGATTGTTGACGCATTGTTGATGCTCCTGCATCATACTCCTCTTCTGAAAAAATCATGAGCTCCTTCTCATGGCTCCTTTGTTGTTGTTGTTCATATCCTCCTGGATCCCAAACTCCATTATGGAGTTTTCCATCTGCTCCTCCACCTTGCTGTTGTTTCTATCATGTTGCTACTGCAGGATTTTCTCAAGGTTTCCAAATTTTATGTTGTAGTGCCCGATTCATTATTCCATTGAAATATCTTCTTGTCAACCTCCTCTTGTTGTTGACTTTATCCTCTGCTGACTTCAACATCAGTCTCCTCATCTCCTCAATCTCCTCATCTAGCTTATCCATGGGCTGGCTCCTCTCCTCCAGTATTCTCTGTTGCATATCCTCCTCTTCAATTTCTAGCTTGCTTGTTGGACGAGCTTCCTCTGGGTTATTTAAAATTTTCCCATGGCTTCCAATGCTTCACACAGATTAAAGGAAAGATCATCCAGATCTCCCATGCTGATTTCATCTCATGTGGCATTGGCTTTCCACTCCACTGCATACTCCAATTCTGCATAAATATTACTGAGTTGTTTCTCAATCATCTCCTATGACATATTTATTTCTATCAGTTCCTATGTTCCTTTTTCACATCCTCTGTATGGAATAATTCCATCTCCATCCATTTGCTCCTCATGTTTGAATTCTTATCCACTTTGTATGATTGTCTCGTTTTGGCAGTCTTCCTTTGTCTTTGGATTGTGTAACCAATCCTCCAACATCTTCAACTTTGTCTCCCACTGAGTGAGTACTACATTTGAATTCTCCTCCTGAACATTCATTTTCCTCACAATTGTGTGGGCCTCCTCTTCTTTCACCTGTTGGGAATATTTCAATATCTGTTCCTTCTCTTCCTCCATGACAGTCTCTATTGGCTATCATTCTTCTCATGCACCTGCAGTTTCACATAAACTGTTAATTTTAAAAACATTTGGCCCAATGGACTCTTCCTTAGATTCCTCCTACATCACCTCCTCATGTGCATCACATGTGATGACCTCTGCTGGGATTCTTGGCAGGAATATGTTGATTCCCCCAATGATCAGAATGTAGTTTTGATCTTCCTCCTTGAGAGTTGAAGTATTCAACTTCTCATCATCTTCATTCACATAGTCTGCAACCCCACATGAATCTTCATACTCATGAGTATTATATCCTTCCCCTTTTATCATCACTCCTTGTCGATATGAACTCTCCTCTGAGTTCCTCAGACTCTCACACAGTCTCATTTTATCCTTTCCCACATGACAACCTGACTTTTCCTTTCTCCCCTCCTGGCAGTATTCAATATCTTCAACTGACCTCTCTTCCTCATCATTGAGGCTCTCTCCATATTCTGGTTCACAAACTTAAACCATCTTCTCCTTGGTGTTCCTAAGGTTTTCCAATTACCTCAACCACCTCCTTAGTATCTACTTCTACCTCCTGGCAATCAACTGTTGGATATTCCACCTCACCTTCATCTTCACGGGCCACTCATACCTCCAACTTCCTTGATCTCCTTACTAAATTTTTAGCATCAACCTTTCGAGCTCCTCTTAGGTCTCCTTGAGCTCCTTGTCCATCACCTATTTGCTTATCTTCTTGCAGTCTCCCCTTGGACCTTGTCTCTGGCCTTCAATAGCCATTTTATCCTCTCCCTACCCTCCTGGAAATTCTGTGAGCTTCCACTTGCTTGTTGTGAGCTACAGTCAACCTCTGACAAGCTCTACTCGCTTAGTCCTTGGTTCACCTGCTAGAACCTTCTCTCTTATCTTTTACACTCCTGTTGAGTGTAGGTGCACACCTTTCACTCGCTCCTTATCCTGAAAACTCATTTCTCTCTGGCTGTTGTACAACAATTGCTCACCTTAATATCTCCACAGGCTCTTCTTTGCTCCAAGAACACAACTGGTCCTTTTCTTTCAGGCCACCTGGTTGTATGTTGTTTGTTGCACACTTGCAAGCAGTTCTTCACACATAGCTTCAATACTTTTTTTTCTCTTTCTTTGCCTGTTGTCTGCAAAAACATATCTTCTCTGATACCACGTGATGGTATCAGAAAAAATTTCCACTCAGGCTTTGATAAAAATAAATCTTTGATACCACTTAATGCAAACCCCCACCCCTCCTTGGGGTTCGTGAAACCTCTCAGTCTAGGATCATTCTATTGAGGAGATGAATAAGCTCTCAGATCCCTATTGGATCCCATCCAATGTACACATGCCCTTTAAAATCTCCTTAGGCATAGTTCCATATGAATCTGAACCTTGCGGGCTCTCCTATTAAGCCCCTTTATCCTTGAAATCATATTTCAGTCACTAGCCCCTTAACTTCAGTCAGAATTGTTGGACAACTGAGAGGGGGGGGGGGTGAATCAGTTGTTACCGTGNCAGGTGTTGGATCATGTTGTCATTGATGCCAATGGTTTGATTGATTGATGTCATTTATTGATGTCAAGTGATTGATTGATGTAAAAGGATTGATTGATTGATGATTGATGTAATATAATATGTATTGTGCTTGATGAGAATGCATAGATGAAGATGGATCAATGAATTGTCATTGATACATGATGAATATGGATCGATGTGGTTCCATTGGTATATGATGTATTGTTGGAAAAATGTATAGATGAATCATTATTGTCTTATCATGATTGATAAGTTGTACAAATGGATGAACTCCAAAGTGGTCCCCTTATGGTTAAAGCCCTCACGGGAAGACGC
>SNQJ01S0010903.1:95149-112508 GCA_010110895.2 Picea sitchensis | reverse complement strand
TATGAGCACCAACTCATAATGAGGCTACAACCTCTGTTTAGCAAGCTGCAACTTGCTGAGAGCACCAACTCTCTGTTTTCTCTAGCACCCACTAGAAGGAAGCACCAAATCCCTGGTTTTTCTAGCACCAACTAGAAGGAAGCACCAACTCCCTGGTTTCTCTAGCACCAACTCCCTATGTTCAAGCACCCACTTGAACCTCTGAGGACAACAGTCCTCCCTAGCACCTCCCAACCACCCTCAAATATAAATCTTTGCTTCTGAAACTTATTACTGTGATATAATGTTCAACAATGGCTTACCCGACTTATCACTGTTCTGCTGCATTTCGTTGCTCTGTCTGCCTCATTGCCTTTCTGCTCACATCCCTTGCGCTGTCTGGTCTTCTTCTTTTTATGCTCTGTGCACCATATCCATTCTCTGCATAGTTCCTCTTCTGTGCTATTCAGCTGCTGCACTCTCCTCCTTCTTCACACCTGAATTACCTTTACCAACAACACTCACTACAACCTCCAACAGCAACAACAACCAAATCTCTTCTTTGTACCGTGTATTTATAGCTTTTGTGCACCTTGTTCATGCAATGTTCGCCATACCTCTGCATGCAAACTCTGCGTCATTATCCTCCACCTCTCAAGTTCTCTGTCTGATTATCATCGTGACTCTTCAGCTTCTCTGGTGGTTCGCCCCGCGTGTCCAACATCACTGTATGTTATGCTGAGATTCCTCAGTCTCTCTGGAAATTTAAGACTCTTCATCTTCTCTGAGACAGTCGAACTCTTGATCTTCATCGACCCTGATCGATGGTTCATGATCTTGATGAATCAACGGTCCTGATCTCATCATGATCTCACATCTCGTTGTTCCTTCGTTGGAGATTTTCGTTACTCCAAGTCGCAATAGCCGAGACTCAGAGATGGAGCTCAGATCAATGGTCCACATATTTTGATGTATTGACGGTCAGGATCATTTTGTGATCTCGCATCTCGCGAGTTTGGTGGTTATGTTTCTTGCCTTTCCAAGTCACGAGTCGCGAAACTCCGAGATGAAGCTTTATGGTGCTCTGATCTTTCGCCACGCGTCCTATTGATCCAACGGTCCTTGATTAAATCGCGATCTCGCATCTTCGTTGTTCCTTTGACTTTCCAGTCAGCGAGATGATGATCTTTCACCATGTGTCCTCTTGATCCAACGGACCACGATTAAATCACAATCTCGCATCTCGTTGTTCCTTTGACTTTCCAGTCAGCGAGATGACGATCTTTCACCACGTGTGATCCCCTGCGTAGATCCATCGGTCCTCCTGTGATTCGGATCCGACGGATGTCCTTCTCTTGCTACCTCGTGACCTCGCGACTTGGAGTACCCAATGTTTGGACTCTCAATCTGCGAACTCCTGAGTTCGCGAGATCTCTCGATCTCTCGCCACCTGTCCCCCCAAATGGACGGCTATAAATCTCTCACCACTTCACCGCCTCGCGTCCTCACGCCTCACAACTTTGAACACCCAATACTTGGGCCTTTATCCTGCGAACCCCCGAGTTAGCGAGATCTCTCCGATCTCTACCATGTGTCCTTCACAGATGGATGGTCCTGATCTTCTCGCCACTTCGTTGCTTCGCGACCTTGTGCCTCGCGACTTTTAACACCAAATCCTCGGCTCTTCCACTCAAGAGTTTCCGAGTTCACTCAGATCTAACGCCTGAGATCTATCCTTCTCTTCAGCGCGCGCTCTTCTTATTTTTATTCAGATCTGACGGCCCTCATGCTATCGATAATTTTGGATGGGATCCAACGATCAACGACGCTTCTCCTCCAAGTTTACACATCCTTATTACTTGGAAGAATTTTGACTCTGCACTAATTCCTTCTGATCCTACGTTGTTCCTGTTTGTCCATCGATGCACATTCTGATCCTTCCATCTTCACTGTTGTACTTGCCATCAATGACAAGCATACGCTCTCTGTTAAACATTTGCCAACACATTCATCTCTTGGTGTCTTCTGAAGTGAGGAATCTTCATAACGTTGAGCAGTGTAAACTGCGTGAGGTTCATAGTCCATGAGTGAGGGATGATCTTTGAATTTTTTCCCTTTGTTCTAGTCAGGTACTTATGTGGGGCGAGCATGTTGTAGAGCTTCCTTTTGCCGAGGTTGAAGTCGCTAAACTTCAACGCTGCAATATTTTCTTGGTCTGTGCGTATCCCTTTCGGGAGGTACGCAGTGATCAAGGCATACTCAAAGTCTTTTGGCACACTATATCAATTTATTGCGCCGCTCAGAGATGGTAGATAGGCAGGTAATATGCTCATAATCAACTTAGCATTCACGAGATCATCCTTGTGCTTAGTTTTCTTCTCATCCGATGGTCGGGATGGTTCAACTCGAGCAGTTGATGGAGAGGTTGGCAGTCCTCTCATGGATGATGCTTGTACAGTTGTGGATAATCCTCTCTCCAACATGACTCTTTCAGTCATCAGGTCAAGGAGTACTTTTGTCACTGATCCTTCAACTGCGTTGAGTTCCTCGAACATATGCGCTCGATATTAATTAGATCGGGGTCAAATTACTTATACACTGCAGTAGAATAAAAAACAAGAGTGCAATGATCACTGTATACAATTCACTTAGTCTACAGGCTCAAACGCTTGGTTAGCAAAAGTGTTCTCGTTGCTTGGCACGACGGGATAAATAGGTAACTCGGAAAGGGGTCTCTTGCAACAGGTATGAAGCCTCATTAACTATGTTCAGTCCATTATGGTGCAGTCCAACAGTCTGGTGTCAAGCCTTAAATGCCTTTCTACCCATTTGGGGTGGCATTCGAATGGTTATAATGTCCCCAATGGATATATTGCTTTGCCATGGCGAAGTGCCATGTGTCATTGTTCTGATATCCCAACGAAGTTCCAATTTTGAAAATTTCCCTCCTGCGAAGTTCCCTCTGGAACTTTCTTATCCCTCTTCTTACTTAATTTCCTAGCCTTATTTCCAGTGAGCTTCATCTCGATGTGTCTTTTTCCATTCTGATTCTTATCTTCACTTGACTTAGTCACTACGCGATATTGAGATTCTTTCCTAGGATTCAGGGGTAGTACCTCTTATTTATCTGGAGTAGGTACTTCAGTCTTCTGTGAGTCCTCTAATGTTCTTGCAGCTTCGACATCTAGGCCTCTAGTGTTAAATAACTTCGATTTTTTCTCTTATTCTTAAATCAAGTGTGCAATCCTTCTAGTCATTAAACATTTTAACTCTTGTTTATTCTGCTCCAAAACTTCTTCTTCTTCCTTTCATCTATCTTGATCTCTATCAATCGAAGGTTTTCCTAGTAACATGGTAAACAGGGCATTGTCTTCAATAAATTTAATAATCTCAAAATCTTCTTCTGTCGAAGTTCCATTGGCATTCGTAGGTATTTGAGTGAGCTTTCCACATAGGTTTACCAGTTTTCCTATGAATAATCCTACTCCTCCTAATGAAGGAATCATAGAAGGCCTCCCTATATCTTCCCAAGTTCTCTTTGTCATGATATTCATCGGTATCTCTTCATCTAGAACATAGTCAATGTCGAAGTCTCCTATTCATGCTTTGATGCATTCTTTTTCTTTTAATATATCTGATAATCTAACATGTCGGTGGTCATTTAGGGTTTCTTTCATTTGTAACAATACTTTCTCTGATTCTTTCTAGGATTCTACTATTTCTGGATCTGCCTTAGGGCTTTCCTGGTTGAGATTCATTCCTTCAAGCTTAGCAATCATTCTAGGGCAATCCAACACTTCATTGTCCATGGATTTGCAACAAAGACAGTTAGGTCTTCTTCCAGGGCATTCCTTAGCAAGATGTCTTGGTCTTCTACAACTGTAATAGAGGGTTAATCCTCTCTTTCTTTTAAATGATCCCCATCTTCTCCTGTACTACGCGCTAAGATCATAGGAGCTAGCCTGCAACAAATTCTTTCTAGGATCCTGCATCCACTTGTTAGTCCAAACATTCTTTCTATGCATAGGTATAACATATCTTTCACTATTCTTGTCAGATCTACTCATATCAAGCCTTATTTCATCTATTAGTGCCCTAGCTTTCAAGCTAGGACAAAACCTATCAAACATACCTAGATCCATACTTTAGAAACAAAAATTTCCACTTATCTTACTTTTACAAAGTACAAAGCTTTCAGATCTAGAATTTTCCTACTATTCTTACCTTTATCGGAGCATGAAGTTTACAGATCTTACCTCTTTTCTTCAGATATAACCTTCCTCTTGGAACAAAGCTTCACAGGTTAAGTAAAATACTACACAATAGGGAAACATATCTACGCACATAGCTTTCACAACTTTAGGATGAATCTTTGCACAAAGCGTCTTCTTTCTCAGTTCCCAACAATCACAGTTTCAGGTCCCGACAATGGAACCATTTGTTGGCAGAGGGGCAGACCCAGGGTTCAATGCTACAACAACGCACCAACAAAACCCTAACTACTAGCCCTTTCAGCAACACCTGCGAAGCGGATGAAGTCTTACCCGAGGTAGAGGCAGGGGTGGTTGTGAGACTCAGGTGTCTACAACCTTAGCTAGGAGACAGATCTTTGATTATGATACTTAATAGAGCACTTAGCACCATCAGTTCCTCAATATTCAATCAATATCTACTTTGCTGATAAAACAGAGCTTCATAGCATTCACACTGATCTAATGTATTTAAGCACTTGGCATAGTTAAATAGATCAGATCTAGCATATCAAGCACTAAACATATTCATACAGATCATATCTAACATTCTCACATTTCGTTAGTACTAAGCATAAGAATATTTATCTAATCATCTCGAAGCACTTAACAAATAACATATAAACGCATCAGAACATCACACAAAGAAAAGTAACATAGTATTTACATGGTTCACCACCACCCTGAGTCTATGTCCACCAACTCTTCTTCTTTATTAGCTTCTCAATAGGTTACATGCACAGAGCCTCCAAACCCTTCTCCGCATAGGACAAAAGATCTGCACAACTCGCTAGATCCTTCTTCCTTGTGTTATAGCACAAATACTTTCACTGTCTGTTACAAACACTTGCACTTAGCTCTGCAAGTCTCTTACAGTCATGCACAAAGCACTTACAAACTATACTTGCACTTAGCATACATTCACATCTGACTAGCGGCCTAACATCACATAGATGCCTCCTCTTACATTTCTTAGAGATCTATTTATATATTACAAAATAGGCCTTAAGCATGGGTAAACCCATGGGCCGACATCCCAATCCCATTACATAATCCCAAAAACCCAAAAAGGGGTCGATATCCTGTGATATCCTCTTCGTCTTGCTCTCCTCCTTCGACAGGTTGTCAAAGTCCAAAATAGGTCAACATGACCAAGAATCTCCCAAAACTTGGTAAAGGGCCAAAAATAAGTTGATATATCTGTGATCATTTAGGGTTTCTTTCATTTATAGTAGTGCAGTCTCTCATTTTGTCTAGGGTTCAGCCATGGTCTCAGTTTCATGACCTTCCTCAAGGTTTTCTTGTCTCATATCCATTCTGTCAATCTTATAAATCATTCTAGGGCAGTCTAAAACTTCATGGTCCATAGCTTTACAACAAAGACAACTAGGTCTTCTTCCAGGGAATTCCTTAGCAAGATGTTCGGTCTTCTGCAACCATAAAAAAGGGTTAATCTTCTTTTTTTCTTAAATTATCCCCAACCTTTCATGTACTGCGCATTAGGATCATAGTAGCTAACTTGCAAAAAATTCTTTCTAGGATTATGCATCCATTTGTTAGTCCAGACATTCTTTCTATGCATAGGAATAACATATCTTTCATTATTTCTATCAACTCTACTCATATAAAACCTTCTCTCTTCTAGTTGTGGCCTAGTTTTCAGACTAGGATAACATTTCTCAAACATACCTAGATCCATACTCTTGAAACAAAAATTTCCACTAATCTTACTTTCAGCAGAGCACAAAACTTCCAGATCTAAAACTTTTCACTATTCTTACCTTTAAAGCTTCCAGATCTAAAACTTTTCACTATTCTTACCTTTATCAGAGAACAAAGCTTCGATATCTTACCCCTTTTCTTTAGATCTGACTTCTCTTCTTAGCATAGATATTTACAGGTCAAGTAGAATACTGTGCACTAAGGCAACAGATCTATGCACGAAGCTTTCTTTCTTTCCTTCAATTCCCAACAATCATAGTTTCAGGTCCCGGAAACGGAAACATTTGTTCGCACAGGGGCAGACCCAGGGTTCAACACTACAACAACGCACCAACAAAACCCTAACTACCGGCCCTTTTGGCAACACCTGCGAAGCAAATGAAGTCTCACCCGAGGTAGAGGCAGGGGTGGTTGCATGACACCAGTGTCTGCAACCTTAGTTGGGACACATATATGTGATTGTAACACCTTAACATAGAACTTAAAAGTTACGGTTCGTTAATATTCATCCTTAGTTTACAGCATAGCTAAACCCTAACAACAGATCAACGCAGTATTTATACAAATCCAATAGATTTAAGTACTAAGTATACCAACATAGATCAGATCTAGCATTTATTCATATTATTCATCATTAAGATACCATATTAGATCCTTCTAAGCATTCATAAATGCACTAAGAATTCAATCACATAGACAAGAGAACAACCATAAAGCACATAGAAACCACAACGTAGGATATACATGGTTCACCCCCCACCGTGGGGCTACATCCACCAACTCTTCTTCTTTATTTATTTCCATTAATCTTCTACATGCACAGAGCCATGATATCTTACTCCATATAGGATAGGAGATATATGCACCTCACTAGATCCTCCTTCCCTGAATTATAGCACAAAGCCTTCCACGGTCTCTTACAATCACTTGCACTTAGCTCTGCAAGTATCACACAATATGCACAAATCAATTACAATTGCCACTTGCACTTAGCACTTAGCATCACATACTTGTCCCTCCTTTGATCACAGAGATCAAAATACTTCCTACATCGCCTAGATTTCTATTTATACATTACAAAATGGGCCTAAACATGGGTAAACCCATGGGCTGACATCCCCATTCCTGTTACATAAGCCCAAAACCAAAAAATCCCTAAAAAGGGGCCGAGATCCCGTGATCTCTGCTTCAACTTGCACTCCATATTTGACAACCTATCAAAGTCCCAAAAGTAGGTCAAACATGACCAATGATCCTCAAAACTTGGTCAGGGGTCAAATCATAAATACTAGGAATAAATCCTATGCTATGAAAGGTAAATATGATCCTCCTCGAACTTCTTCTATCCCAATCTCATCTTCACCAGTTGCTACTGTACAAGTTACTAAAACTCCTGAAATTAAAGGAACTCCCTCACCTCTCCCTATTTATAAATACAAAATTCCCAATCAATTGGATAATATTGAAGTTGATGCTACCCTCCTGGACATGGTTTCCATCCTAGAGCAACAAAAACATCTGAAAAATTTCATGGAAGGAAAATCTTCCATCGTGACCAATCTTTCTGAAGAGGTAGATGAAGATGACTCAACTATAAATAAAGTAGGTGTATATAATTTTAGGCACCCTATAAAAAATCCCCTATTTTTCATTTTTGTAAAGATTATGGAAAAAATAGCACATTGTTGTCTCATTGACGATGGTTCGGGCCCACGTGTAATGTCAAAAATTATTATGGAAGATCTAGGCTTGTCTTGTACAAATGAAAGTGACAGAAGCAATCTCTCTTATAATAATTTACAACAATCGGCCATAGGTGAAATCAAGGATGTGACCTTGGCTTTGTGCACGCATCCTGAAATAAGGACAACCCTTAATATTCAGGTAATTGACATGCCAATGAGTAATTATTCAATCATCTTAGGAAGAGACTAGAAATCATTGATAGGTGGATACCTCTCACTAGACGGGACACACTTATCTGTTCCTCAGAATGGTAAAAACATCATATTCCTAAGGGAGGCAATAATTTCACCTTATATAGAAAGTGTCCCACATCCTAATGTGAATTATATCAAGGAGAACCTAGGAGTGTATTCCATCTTTGCAGATGATGACAACACTACCTTGGAACAAATTGACATAGATGATGGGATGTGGCATATGCACTTTGATGGTTCATGCTCCAATGAATGAAATGGAGCTGGCATTATCTTGTACTCTCATGTGGGTAAAATTCATAACTTTTTCCTATAGGTTAGAGTTTTCTTTCACAAACAACGTCACCGAAATTGAAGCATTACTGTTAGGCATTGAAAATGCCTATAATTTAGGTTGTGGTCACCTTACAATTTTTGGGGACTCTGAACTTGTTGTAAACGTTGTACTTAAGATATATTCTCCCAACAATAATTTAATGAAACGTTATACCCAAACTGTTTGGGAACTTATCTCAAACTTGCTATCTTTCAACATCAATCATGTTAAAAGGGAATTGAACTCAATGGCTGGCAGGTTAGTTGTTTTTTGCAACCTCTCCTACTTGGTAACTTCTGCCACAAAGACCCGATTTCACCTTTCAATATTTGTAGCGTCCACATATCCCTGACAATGTAGAGTCATGGCAGGTCTTCCCTAGTGATCAGAGCATATGTGCTTTCATGAAAAATGAACCTTATAAGCCTAAAGTGATTATATCAATGGAATATAACAAAATTCTTAAGGGATTGAATCCTCTAGAAAGTTAATTTTCATCGAGTGATGTAGGCAAAAAAGAGAAACATAAGGAAGAGGAGTCGAAAAGGAAAGTGGGTGAAACAATTTCCTTGAACATTGGGACACCCGATTGTCCAAAGAATGCTAAGATAGGTTCCCATTGTTCTGATGAAGAAAAATTGAAGTTCACTGAGTTACTTCATGAATTTCAAGATGTGTTTTCTTGGTCTTATGAGGATCTTCATGGTTTTGAGCCTGATCTTATACAGCATGCCATTCCTATCGAGGAGGGCATAAAACCGGTTAGGAAAAAACAAAGACCCATTAACCCTGCGCTGGAAGTAACTATTCGAAAGGAGTTTGAAAAACTCTTGAAGGCTAGGATAATTTTCCATGTTAAGTATTTTGAGTGGGTTTCCAGTTTGGTTCTCGTTCAGAAAACGACTGGTCTGATCAGATTATGCGTTGATTTTCGTGCATTGAATAGGGCTAGTATAAAAGACCATTTTCCTCTCCCTGATATGGAAATTATTTTGCAACAAGTTGCAGGGTCACAGATGATGTCCTTACTTGACGGTTGTTTTGGTTACAATCAAATCAAGGTAAAAAGGAAAGATAAATAAAAAACCACTTTTATTACACGTTGGGGCACTTTCGCTTATGAACATGTGCCTTTTGGCTTATCTAATGCAGGTGCCACTTTCCAAAGAGCTATGCAAATAGATTTTGACGATTTGATCAGAAACATTATTCAGATTTATCTTGATGACTTAACTGTGTATTCAAAAACCGATCATATCATTTTGGTCATCTTAAAAAGGTTCTCATGCAATGCAGGAAATTTAGCATTTTTTTACATCATTCTAATTCTATTTTCGATGTTACCAAGGGAAATCTCCTTGGACACATTGTCTCTGATTTGGGAATAAGCATAGATCTTGAAAGGATTGATGTTATCCTAAATCTTCCTGCTCCTACTTCCAAGAAGGAGGTTCAAGCCTTTATGGGTGTTATCAACTTTGTCTGTAGGTTTGTTCCTGATTTTGATTTAATGGTAAAACCAATTCACAATCTGCTTAAGAAAGATTGTTCCCTTTCTTGGAATGATGATGTCAAAAATGATTTCGTAAGGATCAAGAAGGAAATCAGTTCTGCACCAGTTTTGGTGAAGCTGAATTTTGAGAAAGGATTTGTTATATATACTAATGCCACAAAGGAAGCATTTTATGCTATCCTCATGCAATGTGATGACCAAGTTAATGAGAAACCAGTAGCTTACATGATTCAAAGCTTGTCATATGATGAATTTAAATATTCTTATATTGAAAAGCATGTTTTCTCTCTTGTTAAGGTTGTTGAAAAAGTTCGCCACTTCATCTTAGGTAAGCACACACTAGTAAAATTCCCTTTACCTTCTTTCAAGTTTTTCTCTCACAGACTTATCTTTCAAGGAATATTGCACATTGTCTTGCCAAGATACAAGAGCATGATTTAACTATCGTGACTTCTAATACCATTAAGGGACGTGACTTATCCCTTCACTTGGCTCAGCATGTAGAATCAAGTGAAGAAATTGATGAAAAAGATGGCTCTCTATCAACACTATTTTACATTGACAGTCAAATCCTTCTTGTAGCTAAACATCCTTGGTATAAATATCTTGTGTATTACTTGCAAAATCAAAGATGCCCAGATAATTTGGATACTCATCAAATAAGAAGGCTCTATCTCAAATCTTCTAGATACATTATTTTAGGAGAATTCTTGTTTAGGAGATCTGCCAATGGTATGTTACTTTGTTGTGTGAATAATGAGGAAGCACAAAAAATGTTACAAGAAACTCATGGATCTTCAGATTCTGTTATTCATGTAGGAGGTCAGTTTTCTACTAAAACTATTCCTTTTAAAATCATCAGGAAAGGATACTATTGGCCTTTAATCTTTCGTGATTCTTATAATTTTTCAATATCTTGTGACAAGTGCCAGAAGTTTGTTGGGAAAGAACGCCTTTCATCCATGCCTTTACAACTTGTCCTCCCTGACTTTCCTTTTTCAAAATGGGGTATGGACTTTATTGGTCCTATTAATCCTCCATCTTCAGCAGGGCAAGTGTTTATCTTGGTATCCATAGACTATTTTACAAAATGGACTGAAGTTGTCCCACTTAAGCATTCGCAGGATGAGCAGGTGATTTCTTTCCTTGAGACTAATATTTTTTCCAGATTTGGTCTTCCTTTGGAAATTATTATAGAAAATGGTCCTACTTTTATTTTTGCTAAGATGGTTCAGTTTCTAGCTAAATTGGGGGTTAAACATTTTACCTCATCAGCTTATTATCCACAAGGAAACAGGCAAGCCGAGTCTACCAGCAAGAATATGGTTAGAATTATAAAAAGGCTCATTGAAGATAATCCTTGTCAATGTCACACTCTCCTCTTTTACGACCTTTGGGAAGATTGCACTACCACCAAGGTGATCACTAGTTGCACTCCTTTCCAGCTTGTTTATGGTCAAGAAGCCATTATGCCTACCGATCTAGAACTTTCTTCTCTAAGGCTGATGCTACAGGTTGAAGAATTAAATTCTTCTGATATCTCTCAAAGAATGAATGAATTCTTGGATTTAGAGGAACAAAGAACGTTTGCCTTGGATAACATAAAGAAAAGACAACAAACTGTTAAAAAATATTTCAATAAAAGTGCCAAATCTATCAAATTTAAGGTTAATGAGAAGGTATTACTGTGGGATTCAAATCACGTTGATAGAAGAAGGCACTCAAAGTTCCAAAAGTTATGGTTGGGTCCTTTTAATATCGCTTTTGTCCTGAGCGCAAATTCCTATATCCTAAAGGACTTGCAAGAGTGATTTTTTTCCTATAGCACCAACGATTCCCACCTAAAACACTATGTGGAACCAACTTGAAAGTTTACATGTTGTATGGAATGTTTTTTGTATTATAGTTTGTTATATTTGTTTTGATTTTACATTGCTATTTGTTTTATTTTCTTTGATTTTACATTGTTGTTATTTCATTTTTTTTTATTTCATTTATGTTGTTTGTTTCTGCTATTTTATTTATGTTATTAACTTCTTTTCTATCAAAATAAAATGTTGGATCAATTTTTCCACAGTGACACTATTTGGAAAGTATTTTTAATCAATAACAATTAGGTTACACAACTTTCATGATGCTTCCCCTTGAATACGTCATTGAAATTTTTATCTGCTTCAACTGTTGTTAGATAAAATAGTTGTTTTTATCCCTTTTCTATTTTCCTTTTCTTCCATCTGCTCCAAGATTCAAAAGAGCACACCAAAAAATTTTTATCCTTGAAATCAGGAATGATTTCACATGACTAATCGAATGATTATGCATACAGGGATAAACCCCATCATACTTAACACTTTCCATGAGTTATTCCCAAAATCACAATCATTTTTTTCGCTTAAACCACTCACTTCCCCCTGTTGCATAATCATTATGATGTCTATTTTATTGATCTGATGTTTACATGGTCTACGAAACCAGACAATCTGAGTTCTTAATCTGTTGAAAACATATTTCCCTGTGGAGTCACCAGTTTGTTGAAGATTAAAATCACAACGATGAATATTGCCCGCAAATGATTGCTAAGCTCTATTATTTATTTATGATAATAATAATTAACTAGTAGGTGGGACCCCCTTATAGACTAGAGGCACTATGATGGATGTATTACGCTTATATGTTTATTGTTGTTATGATGTTTCCTACATAGTCTTATACAGTTGATGATGAAGTCTTGGTTTCATTCATTATGACAACATGGTTGGTTAATATATTATTGCTAAACGTTGTTGGTGGTCACTCACAATACAACTTAGTGTTATGGATATAAGGATCACTTTGTTTTACAAGTGTTATGTTATGCATTGATTAATGATCTTTCACATGATTTTTTGAAAAGGGATAATGAAATGATATGGGATCTTGAACAAAAACAAAAAGATAAAAAAAAACTATGGATAAGTCCTAAGGTTATTGCAAAAGATATTATATATAAACCTTAAGGTATGTATGATGTTGACAAATGAAAGGTGATGGACTTAGATTCTATGCTATGTGCTTTGGTTAAAGAATGTTATGTAAATCATATATGGTAATGTTTAACATATGGTATTTGTTAAGGTTTTGATATGTTTCGGGTGGCGCACTATACAATGGATGTGGCATTGAATTCATGAAAGGGATATTGTATTGAATTTATGGTTGATGTTATGGTAATGGGATGGATCATACGTTGAAATTGAATAGGTCCAGGTAAGGAAGCGACGTGCATTTACTGCACATCACTCCAAACCACCCTAGAGCCCCTCACCCTAGCATAGTTGCATTTGGATTTGGTGGTTGTAGAAGCTCCGTGATTTCTGGTTTTGAAACGAAAACATAGTCCAACTCTTCCCTCAAAGCAATTTTTCCAGGTATTAACCCTTTTTTTTCCATCCATGATGGTCCCTCTATATTATGAATCCATTTGTTGGCTCAAGATTGCATGAGGTTTGTGTTTTTCTTGAGTTTCGACTGTGTATCAATGTTGTGTTTATGGTTTTCTCTAAGAATACTCTAGAATGTTGGCGTGTTAAAGGAAAGGAATGGATTTTATTTCTTTGTAAAGCATGTGCATTGGTTTTTGGTTTAAAATAAAATGTCAATCAGCTTGGGTTTTCACTCTGGTTCTCTGTGGAAAATATTATAATAGTGCAACAAGATCTAAGTTTTTATTTGCACAGGGTTTTACCACCATTCTGGGTATTAGTTGTTGTTATCCCTTTTTCATCTTGGTTATGGTTATGACTCGCTCCCCAGGTTGCAATGCAACTGTCAAAAATGGTATTGTTCTTTCTCTATTTGGACAAGCCCTAAGCTATTGTTGTTATGGATTTTTCTTCACTATCACTATTGTCAAAAGAGTGCATAGTCGAATCTTTGTCCTACCTAGAACATGAAATGGGAGCTTGTATATGTGTCGAGTAGCCATGGGTTGTTCTCAGGCATTCTTCCACACTAGTTATAAGAATACCCCCTCTCGTTATCTATCGGAGGTGACTGATTGTTGTGTTCATTATCCTCACTGTCAATTTTTTGGATTATGAGTTAAACAACGGTGGTGTTTGTAAAGAAAGTGCACAAGCTCTCTATTCTCCTAAGATTCATCTTGATTACCTATGGTTTCTTCTCTGTGATAACTTATGTTAAGAGTAAAAGGAGTTGCAAGCTCTTTGTGTTTCGAAGAATCTCCCTTGAACGAGCCAAAATCTCGTTACTTCCCTGCAATAATTTTTTTAAAGGATGCGACTTGGTTCTACTAAGACCGACTTATTTCTATTTCTCCTCGGGAACCTTTTGGTTCTGTAAATATTTTGGGTTACAAGTTAAATGACTGTGGTAATTTTTAAAAAAAAGAACGGTCTCTCAGACTTCAAATACCATCTCTTGATCGATTCTCTGCATTTCCTCTCTGAGATAAATTTGTTTGAAAAAGGAAAGGGTATGGGTTATCTATAGCCCCAAGAACTTTCTATTTGGTCGATTATGGTTATTCCATCCATCGTTGTGTTAAAACCTAACACGATCATGCTTCTATTTAAGTTTAAAAGACACATGTGTGTGAGATGGTTATGTTCTCCTCGCACATTATATGGCTCTGTATTTTATTGAGAATTTATTTTAAAGGGAAGTCTATACATGTTTTATGAACACAGACCTCAAGCTTAGAGTTACATGCTTTTTTGGCTGACTATTGTTGTCAAATCAAGATTGTGTCAATTACATTGTTGATCACATGTGTGTGATTAAATCGAGCCCGATTATTGTTTGGATGATAGTGGATTGTGTCTGTCAATATTGGAAAGTCCATTGTTGGTGGTTAATATTGGGTCTATTATTATTTGATTGCAAAGGATGAATATTGAATGTGGATAATTGGAATCATTGTGCATATTATATCTTGTTTTTTAAAGAAAATTGGAGCATGCAGGGCTGTGTTTCGAATAGTTATGATGTTGGAAACAATGTAATATGGTGTTGCATAGATATGGTATAAGATGCAAGGATTTATATAGTTGAAGAAATTATGGGCAATTGAATGTTTTTTTAATGAAGTCAGTAAGCATTATGTCTACAATTAAGGGACAGTTAAATGATCTTGGTCTTGAAAGTGGATGCTTTTTGGATTGTAATTGAAACAGAGTTATGATTATTGTTTGATTTAATTTATTTTTGTGAAAAATATCTATTTTATTCCCTCTTATATTCTCACTTTTTCGCTCATTATAACCCCCTCACGATCCCGTTTTCATTGTTACATGTCCTGTTCTATAAGATAAATTAAACACTCTGTATGGCAGTGGTAAAGATGTGACACGGGAATAGGTGGCAAATGATATGTTTTTACATTGATTGCATAGTATATGATTTAATGAATTGTTGAGAAGTACTCATGTTCTTACTCCCTGCCATGATATCACTTTTATGCTCATTACAATCCCTCCAGATATCTTGTGAACCCTATTTCACCCCCTGCTCATTTAACAATTATTAAATTATTATTATGGATTGAATTGCATGGGTCTTATGTTAATTTCTGAGCCAAAGTTTTTCTCATATAAAGAGAATGTCATGTATAGTATGTTAAGGGATAGTTGCTAATAAATTGTTGCATACATGATGAGTTTCTTCAGTAGAGACAGTCATGGCAGAAACAATAGGGAGAAGAGGTAATTGGAACCGAGGGCCTAGAAGTCCTAGATTCTCAATACATTTTGATGCTGACCCTCAAAAGTTGAACCAACTTTTTCAAGATGGTTTTTTCAATTGGATTGGACAAGGGATAATTCAACCTAGACCAGAGAGGCCTCCCTTACAACCCCAAAATTTTCCTGGTATCCCTGTACCTCCCCATGTATCTATGCAACCAGAAGTTCCCGAGAATGATGGATGGCAGGATATTGTTCATCCGGAAGTCTCCCACCATCATGGATGCCCAAATTTTCATTGCCTCCTCCTCTTCCACCTGTAAACCCAAATGCTCAAATTCCCCCTGCACACTCACCCGTTCAGTCCTCCCATGCAAGAAAACGAATTAAAACTGAAGCTCCCCATGTGCAAGACAAAGGTAATGTTGTTGCTTCCCCTTCATCTCCTTCAAGTGGCTCAACCAAATTAGTGTCCTCTCAGATGCACCTGAGGGACGATTTCTCCCATGTTATTAGTGATATTAAGCCTCAAGGTTCCACCCAACCTAAGGCTAATTCAAGGTTACATGTTTTGGATATAATTTGAAATAATTCTGATATTTAAATTTCAAATGTTGGAAATAATTTATGGAAGTGACAAGGAGGCATGTGTTTAATTGGTTGTTTAATTGTGTTTATTTTTGTTAAGAAATAAAAGAGAGTCATAAGGGGTCCCACCTACTTAGTTATTATTTAATAAATACCCTTGATTATTATTATTATTATTACTTCCCCTAACTAAAATTAGTTAAGTTTTATTAACTTAACTAAATGAGGTAGTTGAACTACTTCAACTGATTTGGAATGCATAAAATCCAAATGAGAAGGAAGAACAAGGGGAGAATAGAAGGAGAAATCAATACTAAGGTTTGCTCTTGAGTTTTATTAATATAGTTCAATTTTCATTCATTCTTCAATCCATTAAAGGCTTAATTCTCTTTTTTGAAAACAAGGTCCTATTGTACACAACAAGGTTCAAAGGTAAATCATGTCATTCAGATGCTTGTTTCAGAGGTGTTTATCTATATTTGATAGTCTATGTATACGTTTTTGTTTATGGATTGAGTTGCATAACTAATAAAGGATATTGTGCAGAGTCAAGTGGGCAACAGTCTATGGAAATTTGATCCATATTTTAAAGTTCAGTGTTTACTTCTTGTCAGAGTCTTTTTGTATGGTTTTCATTGGAGATATCTAAGTTTGACCTTGGTCCATGCCCTCACATGGATTTTTGTAAAGAGAAGGATACTTTTGATTTCTTGGAATGAAATAAAGTGATTGATCTTATGTCTCATTTATATTAATATGTGACTTGGTTGCTTTTTATTTTGATCTCCACTTTACTTTCTGCAATTTGTTTATGTTCAGAAAATTACATAAAAATTTCATATTTTGCAACAATATTTTCATTTAAAAAATCATCCTAAGCCCTTGTAATTAATACTTGTGGATTGGGAAATACTTTTTGAGGCTATAAAACATAGGGTGATATTCCCAACTATCTTTCCTTATCCAAGTAGGATTCGAAAATGCTTGAGGAATATAAACTCATATATTTTCCTCAACATTGTGCTTCATTCTAATAACTATTTTCTAGGTGGAGCCATAATTCTTTAGCAGATTTGTAGTGTCTTATATTTTCTTTGACTTGGTCTGAAAATCCATCCTGGATTTCTTTTAAGGCTAATGAATTGCTTATCCTTGCTTCCTTTGTAGTTTTTGTTTTTCTCTTTGAAGTAGTTAAGTGTCAAGGCTTACTTACTATTGAATCCCAAACTTCAGATACTCTTGACTTCAGATATCTTTTCATATTTTCCGTCCATGATGAATAATATGTTCCATCAAATAAGGGATCTTCATTTGTGGAGATAACAATTTGTCCACCCATTTCTTCATAATCTACCTTCCAGTGTTTAAAC